>JBBPCX010068255.1:0-12395 GCA_037974365.1 Hydrocynus forskahlii | reverse complement strand
AGACGCCGAGCACTACGGCTACAGGCAAAGGCAAGTCACACAAGAAGTGTTGTGTTCATCTTGCTCTGGGTCCGACTCGGGGTCGAACATATAGGGCTGGATAGCGCCTCTGTTTCACATGTGGTAAACATGCAGCTTTAGCATGTGATGGGTGGGGCGTGGCCAGCAGCAGCTTATTTGCATGAAAGTGACAGAGCCCTTAAATGGCTCATTTTGAAAGGGACTGAAACTGTCAAGGCTACAGCTGGTGAGATCTCTTTCTGTGAGAGTGATTTTGTGCAAATAACTTCATGAACATGTTTTTTATAGCCCATAGACCTATCATAACTAAAGTGGGTTTGGTATAATACGGTATGTCCCCTGTAACATTAAAGCCCCTAATCACTGAGGTAGTTCTAATGAAGGGAATCCATAGCAAGTGCAAACAGGGGCATCCTTTGTGGGTTTCATACAGCATTTTCACACAATCAATTAATTCTGCACCCAGAGAAAGGACCACCCAGCCCTGTCAAATGCTTTTAATGAATCCAGAGATACTACCAAACCATGTACATCATTATCACTTGCTAGCTGTGTTATGTCCCACAGCCTCCTGATATTACTAAAAGAACACCTTCCTTTAACAAGGTCTGTTTGATCATTTTTAACTAACATTGATATTAATGATTTAAGCCTCAAAGTTAAGAACCCGGCTAAAGTCTTTGCCTCTATATTAATGAACAAACAGACCTGTGATTAGGTCTCAAGGGTCCTTAATTTAGTTTTTCAAAATCTAACAGATGTTGGCTAATGGCATTTTTTCCAGTAATTGGTGGGTAAGAACTTTAGTTAAAGGTTCTGACCACGTAGGGAATGAACTTACTTTAAAAATTCTTGAACTGTTCCACTGGAACCCCGTCTGGGACCCCTGCATTAGGGCTATTGCTGCTAGCGTTTCCTTCTGAATAAATTTCCTCAGATTTGTGCTGTTCACCTGTTAGTGTTAGTAATTTAATTTAGCAAAATAACTTGCTAAGTTCCTCTTTGCTGCTGTTATTGTCCGATTTATGTAATGACTTGTAAAATGACTTCCTTGTCAAAATGTATTTTCATCCCCAAATCCATATTCCATGCTATAGTGTTAGGAAGTTGCTTTTGGTTAAGTGGGCATGCCAAATATTTCTCACATTCATAAAGTCCTCGCCTTTATGAATAATGCCCTAGAAGCTTTCACATTCAGAACTGAATTTGGCACTGCTCTGAGAATTTATAACTCCAATGAGACTCATACGGATTCACTGGATACTGATTTATTTAATTTTAGCTGATTAGAAACTTCACTGGTGCTGCTTTGTGCCTGTACATACAATAAGAAGTATGCAGAGGTGGGCTGTACCTGTGTATTGTTCCTTCCAGTGTGATGTGGTTTCCTGTTTAGAATGGTGCTGCATGTTTTTTTGGAGTGTCACAGTCTTCTGTGTGCCTTGAGTACTCTGTCGTCAGTTACGGTCTTCCGTGTCAGGGACGGTTCAGTTTATACTGTAAAGCTGAATTAGTTCACCATGTCTATTCCTTGTTAGGTGTAATGTAATGGATAATGTTTTATCTGTCTTTTAGGGTTCCTGATTATGAGAGATTCCCTGTGTGCTAATGACTGCCAGGTATGCTCTTTTCATTAGTAGGACGTGTTTTTTTTCACGATGTCCATGGATAATGTATATTTTGTACCTGTAGTGTTTGTGGCTGTGTGACTGGTGCTTCTGGATCATTGTGGATGTGGCTGGGCCCCACTGCATGAACAGCTGGACATACAGCATTTGCTGCTGTTGTGTCTATTGATTTGTCTACCGTTTTGTTTTTCGTTTCTCCCTGGGTTACTTTTGTTTTATATTGTTTGGTTTAGGTTGTTTTGTTTGTACTGCTTTGTTTATATCCATTTGGCTTTAGGTTTATTATTATTGCTCTTTTTTGTGTTTGCTCTATTTTATCCTGTTGGTTTGGGAGTATTGTGTTTATTCTTTTTTTGTATCATTTGCATACAAACTATTAATATTAGTATCTAATATTATTGTTGAGCCTTTTGGATTCTTTTTTTTTTATTTTGGTCGATTTGCATATGTTTGGGGTTGTTCAGTCTGGATGTAGTGATTTAATTTTGTTAATTATTGTGGTCATTGCATTGTCAGCTGACCTCAGTCCCACTCTGCTTGGACTGGGGGTTAATTTGCACTGCTTTTGTTTCTTGTTCTGTAATTTGCACTGCTGTGTGTATCAGTTGATAAATATGTTCAGCTGATGTAGTTGCCTGGCACTATTAATATAAAGCTTTTAGTTGTTCTTTCTTTCAGGCATTGGGTCTCGATGGGGAGGCTGGTCACCTGGTGGTGGAATTCCATATGGCTGGTTTAACACAGAGTGCTCGGCATCTGATGTGTTCTCTTGATCACTTTCCTTATGTGTGCACATTGCGGTGGTGTGATTCTTGGAGTACACTCTGTGTTAGCTTGCCTTCCTGAGGTATTCTATGCCTGTGGCACGTGCTGTTCTCCTTTTTAAAGTTATGCAATTGATTGTAACTTTCTGGCTCTATCTTAAGGGACGTTTTAAAAACAGAACTTTGGTGTATTTCAGAATTTCCTGTGGTTTTCCTCCGATCATGGGTTTAATAAACAAACTCTTATAGGATATATGTCTCTAGTGTTTACAAACCTGAGTGTCCCTGTCTTATGTGGGTGTACCTATTATGAAACCTGGCTGAATATTCCCCTGGTGAAATTCCCAGGGTGGCAAAGTCTAGCTCCCTAAATCCATTATACTGCTCTTTCCACACATATAATGGGGTTTGTTTTATTTAGTTTAGATTTCTTTAAAAAATCTATTTCAAGTTAATTTTGCATGAACAGCAGTGTTTGTTCTTAGTGTGACACTTGTGAAATAGCAAATCCTCTAAATGGGACTTTTGCGGTTTCCCACTTTCTGCTGCTTTGTGTGTGCAGAGTTTGTATGTTCTCCTTGCGTGGTGTGGGTTTCCTCCAGGGCCTCCGGTTTCTCCCACAGTCCAAAGACATGCGTAAATTGGGGATTCTAAATTGACCGTACGTGTGAGTGGGAGAGTCCCTGCCTCGTGCCCATAGAACCGGAGTTAGGCTTCGGGTACCCTAATGAGGATTAAGCAGCTACAGAGAATGAATGATAGAAATCATCACCTCTGTGTACTAGATGTAGCTTCACTCATGATCATTTCAAAATAACCTCTGACATAATCACTGACATGATTAGATCAATACTGCTTGTATTCACCAGCCTGTGGTGGTACAAAACAATAGTCAGTTTGAGAACAGAATTGTGTGGATTATAGTAGAATGGTGAATCCCTGGATGATGGGTTCAAATTTATCCATTAGAATTTTGTCTATTGTTAATTGAACTAGTGAAGCACCTGCACTTATTTTTCTATACACATCTACTAGAGACCTGTCTACTTTGTTGTCTGAACAGTTATTATAGTCACCACCCAGCACTGTAAGAGAGCATTTGTATTCCTCGAAGCCTGCTGCTATTTTGTCCAAAATGAAGGGGACACTGGATTTGTTTATCATAGCGGCTTGTGTAGCAGAAACTCTACCGTAGGCAAGAACATGTTAGGGTCCCTTTTACGTTCACTAGGTACAAGTGGAGTAGCACAGTGTAACAGAATGCAACTCCTCTGCTGTTAGAGGAAAAGTACGAATAATAGATTTACAATATTCTCAGTCATCCATTGAACACATTCCTATTTTTCGTGAACGCTGAACTGAATGAATCGTGAGACTGAACGCAGCTCACGTTTTACGTTTGGTGATCACAGGCTAGCACGGCTTGTGCTTCAAGTTCAGACGCTTCCGCAGAAGGCAGTTTGTTTAAACGTTTGAGTCCGTTTTTTGAAGAAATCGGTGTAGATTTAGATGGGGAAAACCACACGCTATGTTTACTTTTAGTTATGTTCTTTTCTGAGCACTTTAAAAGATATTGTCCGAATGTTGCATTTTAGGCAGTCAGAGTTTGTTTACATGCATTGCTTATGTGGTAAGATCTATTCTCAATATCAAAATTGGTTTTTAATGTTACTTATGTCTGTGATTGTTCAGTGGTATGACAGATAGATGATTGAATGAGGTTCAGATAGAAGAATGTTGAATTGAATATGTAGAAAACCCAAAAAACGAACGAACGAATGTGATATAAAACCCCCCAAAAAATTAATGAACGTATGTGAACTAGTTCTTTTTTTGAGCTGTGAACTTGGTTCAAAAATTGTAAAAAATAACTATGAACATGATCTAGTTCATTTTTATTTGAATGAACTAAACTTTGAACTAGTTCTTTTTCAATGTGAACTGGCACAACACTGGTTCTCAGCTACTGCTCACAGGATTTATTAGTTGACGAGTGCATGTGAATCATAATGCAGCAACAATTACAGGAGACTCTGAAAGCAAAGGTAGCCCTCGAATATGTGAGCAAATTATGTGAAACCAAGAGCATCAACAATTTTGTTTTGTTACAATGTGCAGATCTCACATATCTCATGTGTTCCTTTAGTCTATTTTAAGGTGCTTGAATTATTTACCTTATGGTTACATTATGTACCAAAGACACCTCATCACACCAGCACTAGCACATCTCATGGTTAAACATTATTTACATCAACACAGGTTTTAATGGGAGAATAAGTCTTTACTACCTATCTGCTAATTAATGTGTCATGCCTGCTTGTTTTGCAGGTGTTGTTTTTAATGTCAGTGCTGATGCAGAATGAGCTCTACTGTCTATAAAATCTTATTCACTGGCATATGACTGATCTTAGTTCAGTATTCTTGAGATTCACATTCACCTGTATTATTGGAAATTGTCTATGCTCAAAAAATCAAACCATATTACTACTACAGGAGAAAGTTCTGAGACTGAACACAGTGTGTTCTGCCAGTGAACATGATAAGATGTGCATAAGAATGTCCTGAAACCATACTTAACATACCCTGTTAAAAGAAAGTGTTTTATGAGATATATCATCGCAGTGCACTGAATCACTTTAAAGAAGTGACGTACAATAAACACATAACAGCACCCTGTTCAATTTTGAATTAACGCTTAAGGGTCTTACTCAGGAACCCAGTGGCGGTTTGCTGAAGGTAGTATTGGAACCCATGACCTCTTGGTACAGAGGCAAGTATCCTACCCACCAGGCCACCACCACCCCAGTCATTTTAGCTACAGAGGACTCACCCAGACAACATAAGATAGAAAGGGGTGAACACTTTCATAAAGTTAAGTGTCAAAAATAACCTCAAGTTGCTCCAGGGAGACTGTCCCCTGTAGTCAGGAAATGGAAATCGCTAAATGCTGTAAATGTAAATGTAGCTGTGAACACAGTCTCTGTCCTTGTAACACCTGTGATGTCAGGCTGGAGGATACTGGAGAAACCTTTGGTTTCAGGTTCAATAATTTCTTTCTAGGTTACATGTGAGCCCATTCACTAATTGCCAACAGTCTGATAGATTAATATCTGCCTGTTTTATGTCTGGTCCTTTTTTAATTTTTACCTAAGGAACCTTTACTTTTACTCGAGCACAGGAGCGTGTACTTTGTCTGCCATTGGTTGTTTGTCATGAATTAAGGTACTAGAATTGTTTCAGGAGGGAAAAAATACTGGCCTACCCCTAGGACCAATGATCATAATCTGTAAATAATAAATTATTTTTAAAAACCCAACAATTATTACAAAAAATGTCTATTATGCATTGCTATTGTTTGAGCATAAAATACAAACCTGAGGATGTCTGTAATATTTAACTCTGTCTGTGTACCTCTACATCTCTGGCTCTGTTTGGTCTTCTTCCTAACATTAATCACACAGCTTCGGGTCTCATTGATTCCCTGACACCTTCACTGTGTTTGTCCCTGTGGAATGATGGATAAGCATGTGAAATGACAAGGGTTCAATTGCTGGGGGCGGATGAGCAAGGAATATGTGCACAGGAAAATCTCCAGTGTTGAATTAACCCTTAAAATAGTTCTGTCGAAATGAACACTGGGTGAATGGGGATTTGGCAGTGTGGCTATATTTGGGTACTTGAAAAGCTGTTTGCCTCATAGCATGTCTCATCCCTCTCCCCTCAGGTGTCTGCCACCCCTCAGCTGTCTGCCCTCAGGGCGCAAGTGCCAGTGCTCAGAAATGGGGCTCCATTTCATTTGCTGAGAAGGCTGATGGAATCACATAATCCACATAAATGTCTATGAAACTGACATATTTGTAAATTACAATAATTGCCAATTTTGCAGATAAAACCACACCCTTTTCTGGCTTTAGGCATAAGTGTACCCACCCCCCCAATCCCACGCCAGCCCACCCCTCCACCTGCATGTTTTAATTAGTTGTGTTGCTGGCAGATGCTCAGCAACTGAGCAGTGAGCAAATCAGAGCCAGAGGGTTAAATGATTGGAAAAGCAATCACAGACTCACCGTGACTTACTGATGAGATGATTATCTGCTGGGCTGGGAGGTTCTGGGAGCAATCAGTCGTGGTGGGGAGGGAGGACACTAGCAGGTGGGAGTGAGACGCAGCAGTGAGTAGATGTGAACATGAGCTATGATATGGCCTGGAATACTGAAAATCTCAACAGTGACGGCCTGTCTGCTAGGACTGGATCCAGCCCACAGCGGGTGGTGGGGAGTGCTCAGGATCTGAAATTCGGTAAGACGGCCGGGCTTGGATGTGTAATATATATGCCAACATACCGACAGGCAAACACAAAAACACAGCAAACACAAAGTTGGTTACACACAATGTCAGCATGTGTGATCATCCGCCCCATGAATGTGAATGTGAGGTACAATCATGTGTGTAAATCGATTTGCACTTCCTATTAAAAATACATATATGAATAAAATAGATTTTATTTAAATGTATTTTGGTGTGGATTTTCTCAGATCTTTCCACAAAGTCAGGATATTATTGATATATCTTAAGAAAATCTCTGGCACCTTTAGTTTTTTCAAGTGAAAGCTGCTTTTTTTTTCTTTTTTTGAGATCGGTAAAAATGCTTTCTTCTGGAATCTTATTGTTGATGTTTTAACATGACGATGCACTGTTCACAAGTTACCAACACAAAATGCCTGCATTGCTTTGTTCCATGCATCTGTCCAAATCCTGCCTACAACTTTAAACTATTATAAGAGAGAAGTAGCTTAAAGATGTTATATTAAATATATAGATTAACCAAATCTTCATTTGAAGAAAAACACTTTACTTCTTTTTGAGCTTTCTGACAACTTTTCTTTCTCTTTTACTACTTGCTGACATAGATACCACCCTATAGGTGAACTGCTGCCTTCTTTATCTTAAGTCAGGCTGACGTATTCTAGCATGTTCGAAAATATAAATGAAAAATTGTCAATTGGGAAATTTTGTCACCAACATTATCAGCAATGTCAAGTAATTGTTTCAGCTGTAATCTCTATAGAGCCAACATCTGTTCTAGGGCTGAACGATAAGAAAAAGCCTGTTTCCATCAATCATGTCTAAATCATATGACTCCCATGAACTGTCAACACCGTAAAGAAGGAGAGATGGTTATTGGAAGTAGAAGTGGCAGAGGGTGGGTATTTTATAGATTTCTAAATGAAGACAGGAGATGTTCTGCAGACAAATCTATTTAACATCTGAAGACTGAAAGTCAGGGGCTGATGTCCCCTTCAGATGACCAGAACTTAGGACGTCTTTAAAAAAAGCCTTGAGGTTTCTCTGTTGCTAATAATAACTGAATAAATTGAGCTGTAGATGCCGATTATAAGGGGCCAAGCACATTTTGCCCATTATGACACAAGCCCAGATTCATCTAATCTTTTGCTAATAAGGTCACACTCATTGAAATTCAGATTCATTGGCTATTAACCTTGTTTAAAGTCAACTGATTTCGGATTGTTTTATGAAGGTCACGCTTTATAGCACTTCACAGCAACAAAATGGTTATATAGTCTAAGAATTAAATTTCTTCTACTGATTCACAAAATGTAAAAGTATGATTGTTACTAAGCTGTGAAACTAAAATTTGTGACATATAAAACATCATTATCAGGACACTATTGTTCTCATATCTGCATATATGATGCACATTTATGCAGGGAAGTCCTCCCAATTTTCTTTCAGCTTTCAGCAAGATACAACATGCAAAAAGGTAGAAAGTAGTGTTAAAAAGATGGCTTTGGAAGTAAGAACCCATCCACTTTTACAAATCTGAATACATTAAGGTCACATTGTCCCTTAATCCAGAATGAAATGCGGCAACAAGCTAATTAGAAGTCTTTCTAGAGCAAACCCTCTAAGCTCATCAAACTGAAAAGTAAATGGCAGTAAATGTCAGTGGAGGTATTATTAGAGCAAAGGTTTTATGGGACAATTATTTCGTAATAGAGCATTAATAGAGGCCAAAGCTGGGCAGGTTTGGTTTTCCAAGAATTCGACCCGCAGCATTCTCCCCATGTCCCCATACTCCCCTAAAATGACTGTCTACAGGTGGTTTTGTTTTTGCCATTGCAGTCCCCTGATCTAAACCTCATGGAAAAGCTGTGAGTTAGACTGACGGATCTGAAGAGAGAGAGTTCTCAGAAATCAAATGTTCTCCCACTTCACGTCTTGTCAGGATATGGTTTAGTGATCTAATCCCAGGAATGAGAAGGTGCACAAAGTGCTACAACTAGGTTTACCCAAAGCGGTGTTGTCTTTTTCAGTAAAACGTCTGGCTTGATTTGGGTTACTGAATCAGTCTTCCAGGCATGCGGTGACTGAGTGTTGCTGTTTGCAAACTCTTCTGGCAGTAATTAATTCCTTGTGTGGCAGGGAAAAATCTACGCTTATTTTCTTAATTAGCATTGACTAGGGCACAGAGAGTAACACTGCACTCGATTTTCAGTCGGCTCTGATCTATCACTTTACATCCCTCTTTTATTTTGCAACAAGATTTGACGAAGTGATTGGGAGCCACCTCAGGGTGAAAGTACTGCTAAAAGTAATTAACTCCTCATCCTTTCTGTCAGAAACGCCTGTTCCTAATTTCCCATTCCTTAATCAGAGGCGGGTCGCCAAATCAAAGCGCTCACATTTCCCAGCACAGACTCAGCCGGAAGCAGACTGACCTGCTGAACGCGAAACAGAACTGATAACGTGTAAACATAATTAAAACAGTTTGAGGTCGGCTTTGGGAGGATAAAAACATAAAAATGACTTAAATGCTGCAGAGATTGCATTCTTGCAATGAAATAATACATTAAATTGCTTAGGCATCAGCTTCAGACGATTCAGAAGGACAGAAAAGGAGAAAATGGAGGTAGAGAACCCAGATGAGAAACTGTGCTGGTTTTTACACGTCTAGTCATGCAGACTGAGGCAGACTAATCACCTTCAGCAGGGCGCATTCAAAGGTCAAAGAAAATAATAAAAAATGTACTATGGGTGTGTGTGTGTGTTTGTGTGCGTGCTTAGAGGGTGAGTGATAGCAAACCTCCAAATGCAAACATGTTAAAGTTTCTTTTCAGCTTTCAGCATTGGGTCAGGTCTGTGAAGTGTCACATCGTCCCTCAGGTTGCTCCAAACAGCCTCTAACAGAAAGCGAGTGTGTTTGAGGCTACACGGAACACTAAATGAAGAAGGTTCAAAAGAAGAGGAGATTGTGCTGAGCATTAACTGCACACCGACACATCAGTGTGTCAGGAGAGCTTCTCTTTTCTCCGTTTCAGTGGAAAATGCTGCTGCTGGGATGTCGACCCAGTGGCAGTGAATGCAGCGCCAACAGAGCAGGAATCCTTTGAAGGTCTCATTTTTGCATGAGTGCTACCGCGAATTGAAAGTTGTTTTTCAAACAAAGTTTAAAGTTGAACCCTCTTGCTTTGTTGTATTTCCTTTCCTCTTATTGTCAGTCACTGCAATTCCCATTATTTTTCTCTGTATCACATGATCACGCTTCTGGTCAGTACTGTGAGCATACTTGCTAAATCCCATTTTTAAATGAGATACATTCTTGTGGTCATCTGACCAGCAAGATGGGGCATGGTTGAATCAGGCCTCCAAAGTGAAACACCCAGAGGTGAGCATAAGCAAAAAAGTAGCAAAAAAATTCCTCTCTGATCAAAAGAGTTTTTTGTTTCTGATTCTGAAATTCCTCTAAATAGAAAAAGAAGTGCATTGAAAAAATAGAGGGAAGAGAATGGTGATTCAGGACTCTGGGCAATTCACTTTGAATCACTGCCTTAGGTGAAATTAACATCAAATGAGGACTTTCATCAGGTCCGAATGTCTGAAAGTCCAAAGACACTGGAGATTTAGATTGAGCAAGAAAGAGAGAGAGAAAGGCATTGTCTGCTGCCTTCTTTCCAGGGGCCTGCAATACAGTTGTGTTGACCCTGATGACATACCGCAGTCCTTCAATCCATCCTCCTCTTCCAGCTGATTATTCAGTATCCAGCTGCCTTCAGACTTTTACAGCGATCAGTACACAGCAGTAATCCTCTTTATCAAACCTCTACTCACAGTCTGCCTAAAGGAGTCGAGGGCTGTTCACTCCTGTGTGGTAAAGCCTTGTGGCCTTTTGCCTCTGCTTAAGTAGTCTGTAGTGCTTGCTAATGCAGCACATGCATGTTGGGGATGCTGATCCAAGGATCTGGGTCTCACTGCCCTTGCAGGACCACCCCCAAAGGCCTGTTCTGACTGTACAGGCACACTCCAGTGATGCTGGAATCGTCTCTGCAGTTCTGTATTGAATTGGAAAGGTGCTGCGGCACCACAGTGTGTATAATCATGTAATACTTCAGCATAGGCTGTGTGTGAAATAAATGTGAAATTTAAGTTTTTGACTGAAAATGGAAATCTCATTGAGAAAAGGTCTACTGACGCTTATGTAACAACCTAAGAAAAAGGTAAAAGATACGATTTTTGTTAATCAAAGGCAAATGCAGCTTAGGACTTGGAATCTACAATTTAGAGACAGTTTTTGATTTTGCTCCAGAACTCTGCTCTCCTTTGTATGCAGAAATGTCGATCCATTCATTTTCTGAGCTGCTTTTTCTAAACAGGGTCGCGGGGAGAACCTGTCCCAGCGGTCACAGAGAGAAAGGTGTGGAAACGCCCTGGGCAAAGACATAAACACATTCACACACCTGGGGCCAACTTAGCATCTATAATCCTCCAACATGAAGTTTTTTTTAATGGTGAGACAAAACCAGTGCTCATACTGTAATCTGTTTCCTCTGGAATATTTTAATTTAAGCCTCTGCGACATATCACCTATAACAGAAAACTTTGTTTTTAGCAAACAGTATAGAAGAAAGATGGCTAACATTCCAATGACAAGGAAAATTGAGTCAGATTATGATTCAAAGTACAAAATCTCTGACATAACTGCAAAATACTGCCACCAAATATGGATTTGTAACTCAGAATATTACTCTGTATGACCTCAACACAGTATTTTATAGGGCAAAAATTGTAAAAGTACATTTCCAGTGAGCATGAGATCAATAGGTCACAGACCTCCACTCTGAGTAATCATGTCCTTAAATCAGGTGAATAAGGTCTGATGGTGGTGTAACAGATCTTATACATAGAACATCAGTTGACAGCTTCATATTGAAGCTAAGAGATTTATCTGCTACTGGTTTGCAACTCGCTCAAAAACAACATGGCAAAAGAGTAATAAGTAATAAGACATAAATGGTAATGAAAAACCTTTTAAACACATTTTGCCTTGCTCTCTAGGGGTTTACTTAAAGGTGCTTTGTGACACTGACTATCATTTAAAGCACTACATAAATAAACTGAGGTTAATTGCATTAAATATCCAATGTTGAGAACATTTAGGGTAGAAAATGGTCAACTATCATATTGCTTATAAAAGTGTCTACGTTTAGTATCCTATTACTTTTTTTTTAACATCTCGTGGATGTCTCATGCAAACCTCTAGAGCAACACCTCCCACATTTCACCTCTTCAGTGCTTGTATTACTATTAACTGATTCTTTTATAATGATGGGTTCGCAGAATCATACTGACAACATCACACTTCACCATGGGCTTGTTATGAAAAGTGCTGGGGAAAAAGACGGGTGCAACATGTTCATACCTTTTGCAGTGATAGATATGAATGACAGCCCTTTAAGGATTTCCTTTAAAGGTGACTGTGCCTTTTATGATGCTAAAGCGATAACCTGCTTACATGAATGTACATCACAGTAAAGTAGATGCATTTGCATATTTTGAAAGTAGCTGTTGTTTAAAACAATGAACAGTTTCTAAAAGCCACATAACAAATATCGGTAACACTTTATAATAACTACACCCTATGAATCATTAGTTAAGCATTGGTAAATAGTTAATTAATCATTTA
>JBBPCX010068254.1:0-12395 GCA_037974365.1 Hydrocynus forskahlii | reverse complement strand
ATTATTTATTTATTTTAGTGTGTGTGTGTATATATATGTATGTGTGTGTGTGTATATATATATATATATATGTGTGTGTGTGTGTGCGCGTGTGCGCATGTGCACGTGCCTCCTCTCTTCTTCTCTTTCTGTTCTCTAGTTTCAGTCTGCAGTTCTACCGCTGCCCCTAACTCCAAACAGCGCACATCTATTATTGAGAGACGCTTTTTGTTCTGGAACAGACAGTTAGCTGGCCTGTATCTAAACACGCAGATTAAAGTAGTGTAATCCCACCTGAGATGTTGATGCTGATGAAAAAAATAATAATAATAATTAAAAAGTGTGTCTTAACGTTAGGCTTTTTTTAGGGTTACCAGAATTTTTTATATAACATTGAACTGAGACTTTGCATTGAGATATTCATATTAATTATGACCAAACAGGGTTAAAACAAGGTCAACCTGTCTGTTTGCCTTGATTATGTGGAAACACTACGCTTTCAAAAAAACTATATAATGAGCCCCAGACAGAAGCTGACTTTTGTTCAGTATTTATTTGATTTCTATCCAGATAAGGAATTTTAGTCAATTTTGGTGTTTTTCATGATGCACTCTTTGGTGTTTTTTCTAGAAAATAAATTACACTGTTAGAATAATCACATTTTGCATAAGTGTAGCTGGCTTTGTTTTAGGGCACCAAAACATATCCTAACAAAATTATTTGTTAGGTAATCTTAGGACAAAATGAGTGTTATGTTCACATTAAATTCAGCAATCTATAACTTTTTGCCAAAGAAAGGGGCCAGTGTTCTCTAACTAACCAAGATAACAGGTATGCAGACTTATCATATCCAAGGATAATGGCTTTCTTTGATACTCTTCTGGGATGTTATCTTTTTCTTATTCATGCTATCATTTCCTACAGACTACATTTACAATCCGGACAAAATTGGCTCTTGATTTTTTTTTTTTTTGTTTTTGAATATTGGTGACAAACAAGGTAAGGTTATAAAAGGGAAATTAAGAATAAGTAGTAGAAATTGCCCTTCATTTCAGTCATCAGTTCCCAATTGCCTTTCATTTCAGTCATGAAGGAGTTACCACTGTCCATAATCACGGAAAATTATTGTATACCTGTAAAGGAATGAAAAATGTGTCTGATCCTGCATTCAAAGCTCAGGAAAATCAGTCATCTGTCTGAACTGCATGTCTTGGCCTACTCCAGCCAAGCTTAGTCATGTTCTAAATCTGTTATTTATCTGTGTGTAACCTTTTTAGAGTTTACAGTCCCTCATCACTCTGTCTCAGCCTTCCTTCAGACAGTTCCACGTCCCCGTATGTGCTGCGTTCAAACTGATATTCCATATTGAGCAATAGAGCTGAGAGGGAATATATTATAACAGATAACGTGGCTGTTATTGGGTCGCATCTGAGCTGTGATATTATTTGTGATAAGAAGCAACCTCTATACATTAGTTCTACAAAATAAAGTAAAAAGAAAAGCAAAGCCCCAGTTACTGTTTTTGATGGATCATGTTCAGCTCAGCCTTTACAGCCTTTTCAGTTTTTAACAGATTTATGTGAATCTGGTTTTGTTAAAACCACATTCACATAAATGGATCGCATAATAGATCCAGAATCAATTAAGTTTTCTGATTCTGATTTGAACCGGTTAATCAGCTCATCTTGTTTGTCAATTCTTTTCTGTATTCTCTTTGCACCTGGCCAATTCCAATTTATTTAATTATTTATTTATTTGTATACTATCATGCATGCTGACCAAAAAGTTTTCTTAGGGACAACGGCAGGTTCAGAATTTGATGCGCACTTGCTGTGACGCTCTTGTTCAGAATCAGAGGAAATAGGCTACAGTGTGAAATGTAATCTTAATAAACTATGGTATTTGTTCTCTGTGTTGAATGGGCTAAAATAGAAAGCTACTAAGGGTTTAGCTGCAGTGCAAAGCAAATCATTACTTATCAGTTCTCAGCAAAATTATTGTAGAGAAATAGACTAAAGCGATTCTCAACCAGTCAGATTGTGCCATCATAAATAACTGTTTACAAATGAGCTAGACTTCAGGTGTATAAACTGATGTGTACCTTTATGTAAACTTCAGGCAAAGCTGTATGCCTTTTTTTTTTTTTAACAAGATTAATCTTTGTATACATCCAGCCTACACCCTGCTACAAATGAATACACAAGTTACAAATACACAACTTACACAAAGAAAATGTTTTAAGTACATGCCACTTGAGAACAATTCAGCCAAAAGTGGTGTTAATGGGAATATTACAACTTACCCCATTGGTGGTGGAAATAAAATAGACTGACATTTGCTAGAAAGGTCTAGTGAATTTATGCAAACATGCAAAAGACTAAATATAAACTGTAAGCTTCAGGCAGTGCCATAGTACTGAAACCACTGACAGGAGAAGTGAAAAACATTCTCATTACAGTGGCACCCAATCAAGGTGGGATATATTAGGTGGTAAGAGAACAATCAGCTGATACGTTGGAAGCAGGAAAAGGATCTGGTTGAGAGCATCTCAAAAAAACAGCAGGTCTTGTGGGGTCTTTCTGATAAGCAGTGGTCAGTACTTGTACGTTCACGGCATTTAGCAGACGCTCTTATCCAGAGCGACGTAGAGTGCCTACTAAAAGTGGTCCATTAAGGACAACTGGAACTGGCTCATGGGTGCTCACTGATGCACATTCCAAGTGAAGGGTATCCCATCTAGTCTGATCCCACAGATAAGCTACTGTAGCACAAATTGCTGAATAAGTTAACACTGGCTGTGGTAGTGAAGTGTAAGAACACCCAGTGCATCACAGCTTGCTGTGGATGGAGCTGTGTTGCCGCAGACCAGTCAGAGCACCCATACTGACCCCTGTCCACCACAGGAAGCATCTATAATGTGTGGGGAGCGAAGCCTAGCCCCACCGAGCTGCTGTAGTACAAATTCATGAAAAGGTTAATACTGACTATGATGGAGAGGTGTCAAAACACAGTGCATCAAATCTGGCTGCGTAGCTGCAGATTGGTGGGACATTAGTCTGTTCCAACCCAATGTTTGCAAGAAGTTTCCTTTTTTTGAACTTTCCGTACTCCACTCTCCCTTCATTCTTCATTTGTGTCATTGTGTACAAATGACACCAAGGTTGCCAGAAAGAACGACACCAGATGAAATAGTTGTTATAATGATAACTAATCAGCTTTGTTGATTAATCATTGCAGCCCTGTTTTACTGAGTGTCTGTAAAACAAGTAGTGTTGTATTATTTTGGTGGTCCGTTTGCAGGATTCCCAGCTGCTTTTGTACCTCAGTAAGTGCTTTTCCCACAGTAGTGTTAGCACTACATCCCATTGTTCTGTCATGTCATATTCTCTCCTGTGTTCAGCATTAAAAGACTGCGCTCTGCACAAAAGTGCTTGTATTGTGTCGCAGCTACAATATCATGTTTACTTTAGATGGGCAGTCCAGTCTTCCATTGACTGTGAAAATGTGCAGGATCAAACGCTTCTGACCATGAATGAACAACAAAGCCTTTTAGAGTTAAATGTGAAACTTTCATTATCTGTGTTGTTTACCTCTCTTTTTTTTTTCCTGCACCACCCCAACCTACTGCCTTTTTTATATTCAATTCTGTTTTCCTTTCTTTCTCTTTGCCCTGATTTTCTTTATTCCTTTACTCTTCTTCCTCTTTTTCTTACTTTTTTCTTCTTCTCTTTCTCTTTTTCTACGTTTTCTTTGTATTTTTTACTTTTTCTTTTTTCTCCCATTCTGTCTTTTTCTTCTCCCTCTTTTTCTTTCTCTTTCCTTTTCCTTTTCCCTCCTCTCTGCAGTCATGGACACACAATATAGCAAAAGAGAAGGAGTTTCTACGCAAGCTGGTGATGGCTGGGGTCATTCAGGATTTGTCCAATGGGATATGAAACCACCGGACAGCGAAGAACAAGGAGACATCTCAGAAATGAGAGAATGGCCAGGGTGACTTGTTCCCGCACTGTCTGTGTGGATCTTCAAGCAGTTGGCTCAACTGGTTATTTTTAAGGACTCCAGGTTATTTCAAGTTCGAATCATTTCAACTGTTTGTCGCTGATCTTGAAGCCACTGAATACGCCATGATATCTAAGATGCTTTTCGAGCTTTTTTGAATTAGAAAGGTGCGTTAGACGCAATTTGGTTGCAAGAAACCCAGACGTTTGGCTTTACTATGTTACTTCTGCTTGTCCATCCAATGAACACCTGCAGAATGCATAAAGAGCACCTTTGATATTCAGTGTATTTATGGCTCAAGTCCGTGACAGGTACAAGAAGAACGTTTGTGCCAAACTGTGTGCAGCTTTGGAGGTATGCTGCCCTAGGGTGCTTAACAAAACAGTATTTCTCTGAGAAAATTTTGCTTTGTGAAATTCTCCCACCACCCCCTGGTTATGTGATGAATGTATTCACAGTTACAGTCCCATCTGAGAGCGGCTGTCTTGAAGGAGAGAGTCCGTCCCCTCCGCATGTGTTTTTGACTGTAAATTTAATCGCTCAGAAGCTCCTCTACTTCTTTTATAACACATTTTAAACCTATGTATGTCCTTTTTGTTTAGTATTATTATTATTGTTATTATCTCCACAATAAATGAGGAGCCTTTTTTTAAATATATTTATTTTACAGTATTTCAATCACATCACTGGACCATGGCTTTAATTTAAGTCCATACACACTCAAGGCTTTAATGTTATTGACTTCATGCTCAGGCTACTGTCCAAGATGGGCGTTTTCAGTGTTACAGAGCATCAATGACTGTCAGTATGATTTGCATTGTGCTCAGAAAGCCGTTTTATCTCTGCTGAACAGGGCAGGAGTGGAGTTCTGTAACAGTTTTTGTTACGGTAAGATCTGCAGTTATTGTCAGCCAAATTTTGGAAGTGTTACTCACATATATTCATAGGCATATCAGTGTGTTGCAGTATTTGATAAATGAAGCACTTCAAATTAAAGTATTCTGAATTTGTTATACACATGTCTGAAATGTTTATATGATTCTTTTCACCTCAAACTACATTATATGTAGTATGCCTGCACAGTGTTATTACAATTTTGGTTTTTGCAAGACTCAAGACGGCTTCAATTATGCAAGCAAGCCCTCTAATCCACCGGTGAATGTTTTTATTGTGTGCTGTGCGCATCCTGATAAATCACAGGGGTGTTCTAATGAATGATGGGATTTCTATGTACCACCAGTTGTAAATCATTTTACATTACAAAATACAGCCTGATATTTAACCACATTATGTCAAGGATTCATGGGTCATTATTGTTTATAGTGGTACTGAGTTGATTTTTCATTATTTTGATGGTTAAACAATTGTTTTTAAAAGGGGCACATGACAAAATGCTCTTAAATGAACAAAAATGATCCAGAGCACTTCCAAAATACTTTACTGGAAAAAGACAAATTAGGAAAGTATGAAAACGTTTTTCATTCAAATAAAAATCATTTGCCATTTTAATAATTCTATTGTAAATAAAGTGTGGTTTTAAGCAGTATTTTAGGTGTTTTAATATTTCAAGAATTCTGGTAGTTAAATGATCATTAGTATATTTTCTTCCGTAACATAAAACCTGATTGATGGAGAATGAAATTGCTTATTGAGCTTGGCGAAAATTGTTTTACATGTTTTTAATTAACTACATTTTAGTAACTTAATTCTGTATGCTAAATGTTTTACACCATTTGCATTCTATTTTTTGATATCATTTATAACTATGCCTTCCTAGGGTCCCTCACAGTTGCGAAGGGTTAATATCAGGGTTCCCACGGGCCAGGGAATTTCTGGAATATCAGGGAATTTCAGTAATGGCATTTCCAGACAGGGAAAGTCAGGTAATTTGGTCATTTGGGTGCCAAGTCAGAGAATTATCAGGGAATTTTGTTAATAGCATATAGTGCAGTAGCCAAAACCTGATGTGTATTTACACGTCTTTGTTCCCAGTGAGTGTTTCTGTTTTGCTCAAAACCTCTCCTGCTCTAAAAATGTGCAACATTCTAGAACGCAAAATTTTTGCGAAAACTGTGTCTACATACATCCTTACACTTGCTAACTTACCAAACATGCCAGGCAAGTGTAAATTTCAAGATATTTGGCTTGAAATGAAGAATTTAAGGACTGGCTCACCCGAAGTGGTGATGATAGAAGAGCAAAATGCAAAGTATGTAAAAAGATCCACCTCGTCTCAACTTCCCATCACTGCGCTTCTCCAGTCGTCCACATCAAGCAGCTTTATAGCATATAGAGCTGCTTTGTTCAGAATGGCCCATTTTACAGTGGCCATTTCTATTCTATAACACCTTTAAATGCCCTTTTCTGCTCAGCATCCAAATGTTGTATTAGAGATTTCTTTATACTGGAGGTAGGAGCCCTGTAATATGAACCATTTCATACCATTGTCTCTGAAGAAGCTGGTTTTACGTTTTCGAAAACATTGCTTCCTCACTTAAACAGTGATTCCAGTAGTTTCTAACTAACATTTTAAAAAATTTAGTTTTTCTTCTATTTGCACATTTACTTAGTGAGCCACTTAAAATTTAGCGGATTAATCGTGACATACCTACCAAAACATATTTACCTCTATAAATATATTTAAATACACTGAACAAAAATATAAGCGCAACACTTTTGTTTTTGCTCCCCTTTTTCATGAACTGAACTCAAATATCTGAAACATTTTCTACATACACAAAAGAACCATTACTCTCAAATACTGTTCACAAATCTGTCTAAATCTGTCAGTGAGCACTTCTCCTTTACTAAGATAATCCATCCCACCTCACAGGTGTGCCTTAGACTGCCCACAGTAAAAGGCCGCTCTGAAATGTGCAGTTTGATCACACAGCACAATGCCACAGATGTTGCAACTTTTGAGGGAGCGTGCAGTTGGCATGCTGACTGCAGGAATGTCTACCAGAGCTGCTGCCCGTGAAATGAATGTTCATTTCTCTACCATAAGCCGTCTCCAAAGGCGTTTCAGAGAATTTGGCAGAACATCCAACTGGCCTTCACAACCGCAGACCACGTGTACCCACACCAGCCCAGGACCTCCACATCCAGCATGTTCACCTCCATGATCGTCTGAGACCAGCCACCCGGATGCTGCAGCAACAATCGGTTTACATAACCAAAGAATTTCTGCACAAACTGTCAGAAACCGTCTCAGGCATGCTCGTCGTCCTCATCGGGGTCTGGACCTGACTGAAAACATCCCAGTTCTTGCATGGCCAGCATACTCACAGGACATATCACCCATTGAGCATGTTTGGGATGCTCTGGATCGGCGTACACGACGGTGTGTTCCAGTTCCTTTGACGTTTTTGTTCAGTGTATATAGTCACAACATGGTATTTATTCGATACAATGCATCTAGGAGGAAAAACACCTCAATAACAAAGCCTACATGGTGGAAAACGCTTAGCAGGACTGCTGTGTGCTGAAGCCCAAAGTGCATAACAATTGCCTGTCCTGTGTTGCATAACTCCTTCCAGAGCTCCAGACTGCTTCTGGAAGCAACATTATAACAAGAGCTGTGTACCAGGAGCTTCATGAAATACGTTTCTATGGCCAAACAGCTGCACACAAGCCTAAGATTACTATGTGCAGTGCCAAGTGTCTGCTAGAGTGGTGTAATGTCCTCTGGAATGATGGATTGGTTTACTCCTGGAAAACACTGCCTACTGGTAGGCATAGCGCCAAGAGTTAAGTTTGGTGGAGGAGGAATAATGGTCAGGGGCTGTTTTTCATTGTTTGGGCCAGTCCCTTTGTTCCAGTTCAGGGTAATATTAATGTTAATACAAAGATGCTTTCGAAGGTTATTTACTTCCCACTGTGTGAGACATTTTGGAGAAGACTCCAAACAGTGAAGTACAGAAAGATGTGGTTTCACAGAGGAGGAGCTCCAGTGGCCCTGACCTCAACTCAAATGAACACCTTCAGGAGGAATTGAAAAACAAAACCAGTCCAATATCAGTGCCTGACCTCTTTTGATTGAACACAAATTCTTATGGAGGAAGCTTCACATTAATGCCCACAGTTTCTGAATTGTGTAGTAAGTTGTCCACATAATGTACATTAATGTGGAATGAAAAACAATTGCAAAATGTAAGAGACAGCAATCACTTCCAAATTGTGTTAAAGGAAATAATAAAACAAAGGCAACGAACAGAGGTTTGAATATGACATTCTGTCCATACATTGCAGTTCTAGGCTATAGAGTTACAGCATCATTAATAATATAGGGTTAACTGTTTGCAGACATTTCCCTGATGTTTGGAGGCCTTTGCTCCAGTTACATTTACACTCTGACCTGTTCCTGTCATTCGTTTGCAAGTGCTCGAGTAATCAAATGGTGCATGTTTATATGTGGGTTTTTTGTGGTAAACACAGCGGCTGTGTATGAGTCATGGCCCGGAGGAGGCCGCCAGCGGCATCCCCGTTTGGAAAGGTTAAAGGTAAGTGGTGGGAATGTTCAGTGTTCCGAGCGGAAGAGTAGAGGTGAAGGACACTGCATTCCTCAAAACCCTTGTTTGGTTCACACTGCTGCCCTGCGCCAAATAACACCCCTTTCCCAAAACCCACTGAGTCTTCTTGGACCATTCTTTTGAGGTTCATCAGCTGGTAAAAGCTGGTTTTGTAATCAGACAGTAATAGCATTAACACAATTTCCTCAAATGTTTTTTTTTTCCTTTCAAATCTTAAGAGACTTCTAGCTTTGCATAATATCTATAATAATTAAGGAATTGTTCAGATTGATTAGATTATGCCACGTTAATCCCTGGAGGGAGGGGGGGGGGGGGGGGGGACGGAAAACTGAAAGACTGACTGCTACCTTGGAAAAAATGCTAAAAGATGCAAATTTTATTCCTTTGTGATTTCAGCACTCATCACTCAAACCTTGCAGGTGGCCTTGAAGTGTTTCAGAGTGTGCTTTTTTTAACCGTACTTTGGAAAAGAAAGCTGTCAAAACATTTTTGAGCACTGAAAATGAAGCCAAGCGTTGAAGCTTTATATTCCCAAAGAATTATGTGAACGAAACCTGAAGTAATTGATTATTCCAAGTGCTGGTTGTCTCTGCTATAGTACAGATCAGTGTTCGAAATGCTGGGTATATACACCAGTCTGCCATTACATTAAAACATCACCCTGACTCCACCAGCTTGCCTTCTTCCCCAGGTAAGCAGCACAGATGCAACTGTCTGCCTGTGTGATGTAAAAGAAAAAAAAATGGAATTCATCAGGTCAGGCTACCTTCCATTGCTCTATGGTCCAATTCAAACCCATTGTATGTATACAGTATGTGGCAGTAAACATGGGCACTCTGGCCAGTCTGTGGCTTCACAGCCCTGTACACAGGAAGCTGCGATGTACTGTGTGCTCTCACAACTTTCTTTAATAGCCAGCATAAACAGACGAACAGCTCTCACTCCCCTTGCCCATCAGTGAGCCCTAAGCATCCATGACCAGGTCACTGTTTCACCAGTTGTCCAATCTTGGATGACTTGGAACCTCCATTTTGGAGGTGCTCTAACCCAGTCATCTAGCTATCATAATCCCGCTCTCGTCAAAGTCACTCCATACGCTTGACTTTACCTGCTTCCAACACATCAACTTCAAGAAGAACTGCCTGTTGACTTGATGCCTAATTAATCAATGTTTTATATTTCACCTGTCAGTGCTTATAATGTTAATGGCACTCATAGCTCACCGTACATGATGCAATATGCCTATACCTGCATGCCTATACCATCACATGCAATAAAGATGAGCAAAAGTACAGATGAAATTTAGGCTTCAAGATATGGCTACTGTTTTAGCCATGTTACATACTTTTGTGTGTCGTATGCGGGTCTATTTGAGATTTCTTGTCAAATCAACACAATGATTTGGTGTTACTGGTATGCTGTTTTCACAATGCTAATTAGGGGGAAAGGCTAATAGTACATTAGCCACGCTCCTGTGCAGGGTAGCTGACTTCAGAGAAATGTTCAGTTGTTCAGTTGGCATTATGCTGATTTTTTACCCTACCCTAGTTGTGCAGGATGTTTACTGTATCATTAGGCATTTCTGATCATGTTATGGTATCGTCAGTGTTTAAAGAACATGGAGTAACTGCTTTTTTCATTACACACAAAGCATAAACAACACTGTTTAACTGGACTGAATGCAGTATCCAGTCTTTATTACATGTGTATGGGGCTGTGTAGCTGCAGACCAGTCGGAGCACCCATGCTGACCCTTGTCCACTGCTGAAGGTGCCTACAGTGGACCTGTAAGCAACAGAACTGGACTGTAGGGCAAAAGAAAGTGGCCTGGTCTGGTGAATCCTGTTTCCTTTTACATCATGGGGATTTCTGGGTGCATCACTTACCTGGAGAAAAGATGCCACCAGCATTGGCTGCTTGAGGCAGTGTGATGTTCCGGGAAACCTTGGGTCCTGGCATTCAAGCTGATGTTATTTTAACATGTACCACCTACCTAAACATTGCTGCAGACCAAGTACACCTCTTCATGGCAACAGCATTCCCCAATGGTGGTGGCCTCTTTCAGCAGGATAGCGCTGTCCGCCACATTGCAAAATATGGTTCAGCAATGTTTTGAGGAAGATGACAAAGAATTGACTTGGTCTGCAAATTCCCCAGGTCTCAATCCAGTCAGAGATCTGTGGGATCTGCTGAACCTTCATATTAAAGACCTGTTAAAATGTTTCTGCCCTGGGGCCCAGAAGAATCTAGTTATACCACTGAAATGATTTGTTTTCACATAGAGCGATGTTTTCTCAAGACAGAGCAGCATAAAATATTTCAACACTGCCATCAACAGTGCCGTTCAACTGTGTCTTGTGTAGGTTTATGATGTCAGAGAACAGGCAGTCACCACTTAGTGGCCAAAGTGTTCGTGTGCCACTGCCCAAAACAAAACCTTTTTACAGTTGAAAAACGGAACTATTCCGGGAAGTTAATAGGATTTTTTGTGTAGGACTTTCTTCTGCTTCCCCAACTGAACAAAATGTGTGAATGACTAAATATTCAGTTCATATTTTTAGCTGTTTCACTCCATAAGACTCAGTCATGTTTTGCTTGTTTTGGGAAGAAAAGAAGAGGCCAGACTCCACAGAAATCTGGTGCTGCTTTCACTTTATCTCATGGGGCTGTGTGTGTGTGTGTGTGTGTGTGTGCGTGTGTGTGTGCACGTGTGCGTGTGTGTGAAAAGGTAGAGGGTGAATATTTTCTATCCAATATTTATATGCAACAATCACATTGCGCAATAATAGACACATTAGGTTTAATATAAAAACAGTATTTATTTTCCTTTGTATCTTTTTTTTATGCAAGGATTGTAAGTATATTTCAGTATGAATTCATCCACTCCTACCAGCTACTCTCACTGACCCCCAAGGTAAGACTATTCTTCACCTTGAACAGGCCCGGTGTCTTCTCAGTAGGCACCTATGCAGGCACCTATGTAGGCCGATCAGGTGTCGTCATGCAGAAAAAATAAAATGCCTGCAACTCTTATTTGTCCTGAGCATGCAGGTTGTGAGACGTGGCAACCCCACCAGAGCAAGATGAAAAAAGCAAGCCTTCGATGCCAAACCTGTACTGGCTGATTGACTGCATTTAGGCTGGGGGGTAAATTTCCCCGAATTATTGCTAAGGTGCAAACATTGGCTAGTGCACTTAAAGTATATCTGCAGTCTAGCAGAGGTTTAACTGCTGACAGACCAGTAGGACTTGGAGGTTCTCTTCCATATCTCTAAGAGCACTACAGAGAGCGGCGAGGAGTGCTGTTTTAATCATTAGCGAGCTTTGTCTTCGTAAACATTCTTCCCATACACAGTAGTCTTCTCCATTTAAACTACCCAGAGAGTTCAGCTGGTAGGAACTGGCTCCTATCCACTGGGCTTGAGTGTGAGTAGCATTTCCATTTGGAAAACCTCGAGGGTTCAGAATGAGCTAATCAGTCATATTCATCTTTCGCATCTTCCCTCAGAATCGGCCTGAAGTGGCTTCCACTGACTTCCTGAATGCCGTCTTCCAATGTGGTTAATGACTCATCTGTTTTTTATGTTATGTAATCCTTCTTTCATTGCACAGTAGGTGACAAGCAAATTTGCTTCATCAGTTAGCATCTGAAATATCAACCTTGATTGGCAGGTCCATAAAGGGAAACTGAACTGAAGCTCGTTTTGAATGAAGTTTATGTAATGTCGGAAAATTGCAGTTGCATATATCCGCTTTTTTAATTATCAAAATGATATGTTTATAAATACTTTGTTCTGCACATTTTTCTGCACGTTTTTTGTCTAGCAGCCCCACGTATTCACATAAAAAATAATATATACAGCATTGCATATATACAGTATATCT
>JBBPCX010068253.1:0-12398 GCA_037974365.1 Hydrocynus forskahlii | reverse complement strand
ACACACACACACACACACACACACACATACACACACAAACACACATACACACACACACACACACACACACACACATAAACAGATAAAAACACTCACACATAAATGGGATGGATTAATGTGTGTCATTCCTCAATGGTAAATATGGTAAATAGTAGAATATAAATAAATATATCAACAAACAGGTACTATTATTTCAAAAATGGATTTAATGGTGGTCTGAACAAACAAACAAAAGGGGTTTTAAACTTTTCTGTCTACACCCAATGTATATTACTTGTTGTTAAGGCACAACAAATTTTAATATACTGATACAAATGTAAAAAATAATAAAGTATAAAAAAACTACAGTTTTTGGTGTAACTGGCACATCATTATAAGGTACTTTAACTGCTTGCTGTAACTGCCAGTGTGTGTGTGTGTGTGTGTGTGTGTGTGTGTGTGTGTGTGTGTGTGCGTGTGTGTTCTCTGATTTCTAAGGCTGGGGGAGGGGTCTGAGAGGTGTTTTAAAATCCTTCTTTTGTCTGTCTCCTTGCAGACGGTGCAGGATGAGGAACAGTCCGTGATGGGCTGACGGAGAGATGGGAGGTGGAGGAGAAAAATAAACTCCTACATCATCAGTTATCCACTAGGAGGCATGTGAGCAAACATGTCAGTGAGGAAATGCTTTACCTCAGTACATTGCTTTGTTTGTTTTTTAACAGGGCCAGTACACACTCTAATGACCTTTATTGACCACTAATCCCTCTGTCATTCTTCCATTATCTCCCCTGCAACATGCCATAGTAACACAATAACACAATATTCAATTAAACACAAAACCAGTGAAAACATATAATATCCAATATTCAGCGCACCACGTTGTCATCTGTCATAGTCGTGTGAATTTGATTTTTTTTTTTACAATTTTTTAATCAGTGTGTGTGATTTGTACAGTTCTGTTGTTCTTAAATTTGTTTATGGAACACAAGGGTTAGTGAGCATTACACCTGCAAGTTTCCCTAACATGGTTCAGGCCTAGTCGTGGAAATTTAATCTCAAAATTTTGTTTAGTCTAGGACTAGCCTTAATCCACATCCAAAAACATCCGACTCTACCAAAAAACGCCGACTCTACCAAACCCCTGACTGGACTGTGAGGTGTTTATTTGCTGGTGGTTTATCAAGAATTTACTGTTATACTCTTTTTTTTTACATTTTTTAATCAGTGTGTGTGATTTGTACAGTTCTGTTGCTCTTAAGTGATTCATTGTGATTCTTGGATTTCTTCTGTTAGATTCAGTTCATGATTCACTTTGTAACATTAGTTTTAATGGTTCTAGGATTGATTCTGGGATTCATTCAGGAAGATTCATTTTGTGAGTCATTCTGGGATTCACTCTGTTAGGTCCATTCTGTTAGATTAATTAATTTTGTGATTTATTCTGTGATTCTGCTATGGACTTAGTTATATCCATGTGAAATGTATTCTGTTAGTTTGATTCTTGGAATCTTTCTGAGATTCAGTTCATTAGATCCATGTGAAATTAACTCTGTTAAATTCTTTTTTGTGCCAAATTCATTCTCCTTGCCTGGTTTCTCATCCTCTAAAAGGCCTCCATTCCTCACCTGACTGCTGGCCGGTGGTGTACCTGTGCTGGTCATTAGCGCTGCTGCTGAGGTCAACAGGGTCGTTCACCCTGCAATTTCAGCCTCTTTCACACTGCAGCTTTAAACAGTGTGAGGTAGGAATGGGGGGCACTCATCTACTCTCATTTCACACATTGAATAGAAACCACGGTCAAGATTATGCTTTTTAACGACTGTGCTGAAGATGCCCTTTAAATTGCAGACAAAGGGTGAAGACTTGTGCATTTGTGTTCTGATACTTCTGTTGTTTGTTCATAACCAATAGAATTCGTAATTGGGCCCTGCCCCTACACACAGATTAACACCATGTGACAGATCACATGCACATATTTACTAAGTTAGTTTTCATAGAAAGTTAGTAGTAAACCATAACCACACAATGCTCAGAAAAGTCTAGAGACAGGTAGATTAGAGTAAAATCTAAAAAACGTCAACAAAAATGATACTACTGCCATGAAATCAGCACTGAGTAATAAAGTCTGAGATTATGAGGCTAAAACTGTTTTCTTAGTTTTATTTTCCATTCCATCTTAAAGGGTGCAGCATAGATGGAATGGAAAATTCAAATATGAATTTTTTGCCCTATTATTCTCCTTTTAGATCTATTTCTCAATTCTGGCATACTTAAAGATGGATTTTTTAAATTCCCCAGCAATTTAGCAGATGATATGTAAATGGAATCATTGAGAGTGACTTTGGTGTGAAATGGATCATTGTGGAGAAATTTGCCAACTTCTTTACAGTGATGATGAATGGAACCAATTCTGAATTTCTACAACAAGTAGCCTTTTTATTTACTATCCAAACCCACCAGTAAACATGAATTTGTCTTCTGAGTGTTTATATGGAAGAGTGGCAAATCTGAACTAAATAAGGTTTGTTTGGCTAAAATGTCGTGAATGTACATGAACAGATTTAGTTTCAAACTAAAAAATGACTTTTAGTGGGACAGGCTTTAGAGCCAGATATCTGCTTCCATTCAACACCAATTTGACTAAGTCAAACGAATCTGTAGGACTTTATTTACATCTTAACTGTTTAATAATGTGACAGTTTTGATGCAGGTTCGGGGGTATGTTTGATGTGAAGTGGTTAATTGCAGAGAAATTTGCTGAATTGGATTTCCATAAAGTTGTGGTTAATGGAGCCTGGGGTCTCAATGTCTACAACACATATTTAGCTATTTTACTTAGTATCCAAATCCACCAGTGAACATGCACGCGTCTTCTGAGTTTTTATATGGAATATGGAATAGTGGCGAATCTGAGGGTAATAACCATGAGGGATTTAGTTTCAGGCAAAAAAAAAAAAAATACTTTCTGTGAGGCAGCTGTTAGAGCCAGACGTCTGGTTCCATTGATCTCCACTGTGAATCAATCAAATCACTCTGTTGGACTTTATTTAAACCGTTAACGTTTAATTAGGTGCAGATCTGGACGCTGTGGAGTCAATGGACGAGCCAGGGAAGCTTATTTGGAACGGAATGAATGGAGAGGAGCTGTGCTGGGTGGGGCCAACAATTTATATGGGCGGGTCTAATAGGTCGTTGCGCACATGGGCGTGACTTGGGACTGATTATAGGATTCATTCTGTTAGATTCATGTTAAACGTCCTGTTATGGGATTTAGTCTGTAATTCTACACCTGATTCTTTGATTCTTTCCGTCACATATATTTTATGATTCATTCTGCTCACATTCGTTGTGTGATTTTGGGACTGATTCTGTTAGATCCATGTTAAACCCACCACGTCAATCAAAGCACTCATGTGCAAATGTTCATGTACGTTCACTGATGGGTTTAGTGTAAAATGGTTAATTGAGGGACGTCTGCTTTTAGAGGCAGACGTCTGATTCCATTGATACCAGTGTGAATCAATCAAAGCGCTCTGTGTGACTTTAATTTCACTAAAAATGTGCGAATCTGGACGCCAACAAAGCCTATTTGGAACTGAATGAATGAAGAGGAGCAGCGTTGGGCGGGGCCAACTGCCTGTATGGGCGGAACTAGCCGAACGAACGGGCGTGGTCATTGCGCATATGGGCGTGTCTTGTGCGGCTCCAGCTACACAAAGGCGCAGCTGTTGGCGCGAAAAGTGTCTTAGGGGTGCGGCTGCGGCTGAAACCAGACACCCTCAGCGTTACATTGTTTCTCCTTTAACTTTTTATTAGTGCGTCTTTCAACGAGGCGCGTGAGACCGGAGAGGTTTATTGTCTTGCGAGCTTTTTTGGGTGGTCGTTTTTTTTTTCCTCTTCCTAGACTACTGACTTGCTCTCCTCGAGTCGGTCGCTTTCTTTTGTCCTTTTCTTTTTTTTTGTCCACGCCGCGTGTCCGGCTTTCTGCACGAGCTCCAACCCAGCGCCCACATGAGCCGGTGAGTAGATTTCACGCGCTGATTTCTGCTCGCGCGCATCTCCGATCGGAGCACGAGGGCACTGCGGTGTTTCCTGGTTAGACTGGAACTGACTTTGGAGCTGAAAATCTTCACAATGCGGAAAATCTGCCCTTTCTGGAGCATGAGGGGGGGGGGGGAGGGGAGGGTGTGGGCATGCAGTTTAAGTAATTGCACGAGGAAGCTGGACCTGCTCCTCGTGGAGTAACAGAACCTTTTCTTTTTGATGGACAATAGTTCAGTTAAGAGGACTGCAGTATTGTGTAGGTGTGCGTGAAGATTTGTGGCAGGGTGTGCATGCTGACTTCTAGGGCAAAACTGCTCGAGCTTGTCTGTATATTCATGTGATATTACGAGGGTTTAATGAGAGCCTCTGCCCCCAACTGATGTATTTGACCTTTTCACTGATTTGCTTTTGTGGGGGCTCTGATCCCACAGTATCTTAAATATTGTTAGATCTCAGGCGTTTTTACGGAGAAAAGCTTTTTGCAGTGCTGAGGCTTTTATTTCCCCTTTTTGGACCTTTTTTGTGAGCAGTAAGGACTTTGACTGCATTGGCCTGGTTTGCTGTCTTCTGGATAGTTTGGGGTTCGGGAGACATTGGCTTTTATGGGCATTCATTAGAAGTCATTTGGGATTCTTGACCTTTTGGTGCTTACTTTGGTAGCAACTTTTGGGACTTTTTCCCTTTTCTTGCCAACAATAGGAGCTGCAAGCTCAAAATTGCTTGTCGTCTTCAAATTGCTCTAAGTTTGTACCTCAACTCATCTCATGCTTCCTTGTTGCAGCCCGTGAACTGAAGGTTGCCCCTGCGATGCCTGGACTTAGCTGTAGCGTGGCACCCAATGGGTTTTGGCCCATGGAGCTTGAGGCCCAACAGCACTACTTCTACTACGATGGACTGGACATGGGTGAGGACTTCTACAAGTCCACGGCACCCAGCGAGGACATCTGGAAGAAGTTTGAGCTTCTTCCTACTCCGCCCGTGTCACCCTCAAGGTCTGGGTCAGAGTGCCCTGGCTGGATGTCCCCAAAGCCCACCTTTGAGGAGGATTACGGCTCTCCCTATGAGCTTGAGCTGGAACCTCTGGATGTTTTGGCCAACCTGAGCTCCATTGTGTTGAAGGACTGCATGTGGAGCGGCCTGGCTGCTGGTCAGCAGCTGGAGAAGGTCACACGCGATGCCAAGGTCACTCCAACAGCGCGGACACAGCGTGTCACACCAGCTACAACACACACCTACAGCAGCCCGGCCACACAGTGTGTGAGTCCAGCTGCGGTGCTCAGTCTCCCAGGGCATCATGGGAAGAAAACCGCCTCAGGCTCCTCTGGCTCAGACTCCCTCTCAGACTCATCTGGTGAGCGTTTGATCTTGAAGATGATTGTCCTGGAAGCATGTATCATATAAACAGGGCTGCAGTGTTTCATTGAACACATGGAACGAGAGAGGGAAAGGGGGCTGTAATGTTCATAAGATGCAGGATAGCCTCTGTTCCAGTTAATGAGTGCTTTATAGTGTTCTGACAGAGTAGTACACTACAGAAGTGTTGAGTGAAATGGCTTCTACTGTTTAAAAAGTGCTCTATAATGCTCACACTGTTATGGTGGTGAATAGAGGAACTGATGAATATAGATGGTTTAAAACAGACTAGGTTACAGTATAAGTATTAGTAGAAATAGTCAGATTGTGTTGGTGGCTGTTGTATATGTCTAACTGTGCACCTTCCTTATTTTACCCCCAGATGAAGACGAAATAGATGTAGTTACCGTGGACAATCGGCCAAAACGCGGCCGTCCCCCAGCCCGCAGGACACCGGTCACTATCGCGGTCAGCGCAGACCCCCATGGCCCTTGCCCCAAACACTTCCACATCTCGCTCCACCGCCAGCAGCACAACTATGCCGCCCCTTCGCCCGATTCTGACCATGAGGAAGAGGATATAGAACATCTGGGCAAAAGAGCCAGACTGGATGCGTCGTCGTCTTCATCTTCATCCCCCCTCTCCTCTCCAGCCAGCTCAGACTCTGAAGACTCCACAGAGCTGCGGAGGAACTTTCTGGAGAGGAAAAGAAGGGATGACCTTCGCTCCCGCTTCCAGGCACTCCGTGGAGAAATCCCAGGACTTTCTGAATCCACCAAAACATCAAAGGTGGCCATCCTGACACGGGCCACCGAGTATCTGATGCAGCTAAGGGCGCGTGAGCGCCGACAGAACCAGGAGAGGAAGAAACTCAGAGCAAAACAGCAGCAGCTGCTCCGCAAGATCAGTGTTCTTAAAAACTCCTGAAATGTTCAGATGCTCCCGAAACTAAAAACTGAAAATCTGGACTCAGCATTCACAGACCTCCAGGAAGCAATATCTTTCTCCCAAAGTCAAAAGTCAGTCTTCTCCAATAAGAGGACACCTAAGGGACATTTTTTATTAGACATTGCTCCAAATACAGGGGATCTCTCAGGGTTAGCTGGATAACGTAAGGCTAAAGTGTGTCTTGACCAATAGGGAATGCCCCTTACCTCTCTTTGAACGGGATGAGCCTTGGCTTTCGGATCATTCTGTCAGGCCGGCTGAGAAACTCTTTTTATTACACACCAGTTTTACCCACCATCTAATCACCAATGCCTTCATAAGTTTTGTGGTTAAAACGCTTTGGCAGGGATGACCTAACATGTGATCCAGCCAATAATTCATAAGATTATAGCCTTTAGAAGTCCTTAATTAGCTTAATCGCACGTGATAGATTTGGTTGGACGTCAACGCTGATACAGTATTTTCAGGAGGAACAGTGACCACATGTCTGGTCAGAAGAACAGCCAAAACTGACCAGAAGAGTTAATCCTAGACTCTATTGTAGTTTATAAATGGGTCCTTGTTGGTGTAATGATTAAATTCAGACAGAAGGTGGTAAGTTACCGGAAGTTTTCTGTGACCTGGAAGACTTTGCACCTTGTGAGCAGTATGAGTGTTGGGAGTTTGGGAAAGCTTTGCAGAATGACATGAACTTGTATGATTTTTTTTTTGCCCATTCTACCTTAATTATGGTTGTATGGTTGGGGCAAGCTAGAGGACTAACCCATTACTGAAAATCCTGTGTGTGGGTGGAAGCGTGCGTGTATGTATGTTGGCTTACAATCAAAGCAGGATTTCATTGTTCAAACTATTGTTGACCATGTTAACCGACATTAAGCTGCAGGCTGCAGATTGATATTTGGAAATAAATCTTCCTTTTAAGCCTAATTTTGGGTTTAAATAATCCAGCTAAGTGAGAAATCCTGTTTGAAATACTTGCACCATGAGTGTGTGTGAAAACGGGTGAGAACTCAAACTCAGGGGAAACCAAGAGGAGGCTCGGATACGACCCCTGAGTGTAACATACGGGGGGGTGTGAGAGAGATACATAAAGAGGGATGATCTGAGAGATGTTGATCTAAAATGCTTTGCCTGCTGTTACCTTGTTTCTGTCTGGGTGCAGTTCTAACAGCAGTGGAGCCGCACAGGCTTGTTTATTTAGAGTGAAAGTTTTTTTTTTTGTACATAAGAATCTGCACATCAAAACGGTTCTGTAAATACTTACACCTGGGTGGCTTTCTTGTTCCTGTTTGTACCCAAGATCATCACAGATTCTATTTTGCTAAAAAAATAAATGCATTTAAAAAGCTAATATGGTCTGTTTATTACAGGTTGGTTAGGTGCAAAAATCCCTTTTATATCACAATAGACCCCTTGAAGATTTGCCAATTCAGTTTTTCCACTGGATCTACAGAACTAACGCAGAACAAAAGTACGCCCCAATAACGATCCCTAAAGTATCCTGTTACCGCTTACATGTGTAGAGTTCTTCATGCTTTCTGCAGCGAGAACCAGTTTAATGCGGACATTGAAGGCATTTGCACAAATATAAAGTTACATAAACTGACTTCAGAATGAAAGTGAGTCTTATGCTACGTTTATTTGCTTCAACTCGTTTCTTTATAGGCCATTTTTTTCACTACCATATGTGTATTGAGGTAAGTGCTTAAAAGAAAAGACACTTTCATGTGAGATTCTAAAAAAACAAAAAAAAACAGGACGGGATCTCTTTCCTTACTGAAAAGAGTGATGGCCTGAATTTTGTGCAGTTTGAATAGATAAGTGTCAAGAAGTACAGAAGCCCCACAAGTGAGTCTATTAGAGATTACTGAACACTTGCTTTGAGGAGAATATGTGATACTAGTTGGGAATTCCAACTACAGCTGTAGTCAGATTTCCAATCAGGAAAGGAACATTGAAAGTAAATACTTTTTTCTTTTTTTTTTTTAGCATTTCTGTCTTATTTGTTTAAATTGGCCATACACAGTATGGTTTGACCCCTCTCTTTGGATGTGTTGCTACAATGTTTGTATGCACCAAACACTGCATAATGCATTATCATCTGGTGTTGGCAACACTGGCTAACTTGCCGTTTCAGGTTGTGGTACTCGAAACTGTCCACTCAGGTGTGACGACATTCCCAGTATTTGGCATGCTAATTAAAGTTGGCTACTAGCCTTCAGTACTTGTTAGCCACATTAGAGTCGCACATCCACAGCAAAACTAAGGAAGCTAAAATGATTTTTCTTTGTTTTCCACTGATGATGTGAGCCAGAGCCTGTACTGTGCCTCAGTGTAGCAGCTTGCAGCACTAGTAGACAAAGATGTAGTTTTCTGTTCATTTTAAATTCTGTTTTTCACCATGAATTATATTATCAGGCAATTTACCAAACATTTATCAGTTTGTGTAAAGAGCAGACCCTTGAAATATTTGTTTACCTTTAATGACCATGTGACACAAACTTCACTAGATGACTCAGATGAGGAGCTCAGATCCACCTATGAGTCGTTCAAACACTTATGGTCCCAACGCAGTGATTGAGAGACTTCAGTTTAAACAGCAACATTTTCACAATCCGAATTCTTTCTGTTCTTAATTTCCAGATTTCGATTTTCAATGTGCATAACAGTGCACAATGCATTAGATATGCAAGAGGAGATGGTACTATAGACTAAGATGATATCAGTGAAAGGAAATCTTTCCCTGTTTGTGTACACACTATAGATGCCATATGAGGAAGTGCAGTCATTAATATAACCACAGGTCAACAGACAGTTTAACTCCTTTTTCTTCCCTGACCTGCACAACCGGTTATACACACAAACTGAATACGCTCTCTATAGGCTTGCTGCTGTTTGTCTCATTCATATGCATATTAAGTCTGTAAGCTGAATAATATTGGTTCAAATGTAGTGCATTTTTTTAATGCAGAAAAATAGCTAAAAAAGATAAATGTGGCTCTGTGGCTGTACACATGTCTAACAGTTAAGTATGAATAACAATTGTTCATATTTATGAATTATTAATCACAGCAATGAACTGCTGATAACTATATATTGATGAGCATTTTGAGCTTGCACTAACTGAACTGAACAGTTTCTGTGTTAGTGTGTGTTTTACTTCTGCCTTCTCCCCACATCCCGCTATAGCAAAAACAGATGGACTGCATTGTAAGGAAGTTACACGGGTTGGACCTTAGCCGGCCGCGCCTGTGTGCTGGTGTGTAAAGAGCAGAAGTGTGTGCGCTTTGTGTGTGTGTGTGTGTGTGTGTAGGGGAAGTACACCCTCATCCACGCTTTTCCCTCTCCAGCTTTCAACATGCCACTGACGATCAGAATTAAGCAATGCTTCTGCTTCTTAATATCAGAAATGATATGTGACACTGATGTAAATACAGAGATGCAATGACGCAACTTTAACACAAAAAATGTCATTTGAGAATTATTTTTTTATTCAGGCTTATGGAGGTAGTACACAAGGAGAATAAACTACAACGGCCGAAATAAAACAGAAAACTCATGGATTAACAAAATTGCCTTGTCGTTTTACCTAATTGATATAGTTGATATATGATACATATATATCACAGTTCCATTTCCAAACTGAAATATGAAATAAACAAGTTTCAAAGTTTATCATTCACTCAGTCTGCACAGTTCAGATATGGAACTTAGGCCTCAGAAACAAGGGCAGGTTTGAATGCATTGTTGTTTCATGTCATGAAGCACAGCATATTTACATACATTCACCTATTTAGCTAACAGTGGTTTACTCCCGCTCACTCATACTAAGGTTATGTACAAGGTGGAAGGAGAGTTTTGGCCCAGGGTACTGTTTGAATAAAGTACAGCACAAAGCAGCCAATCAGAACTGAGGTCATTTACATATCATCTTTGTTTCAACAAAGCCTTGTATCATAATTTAAAAAAAATTCTTTTCCAAGTTTAAAACACCGTCTCACCTTTACCTTTACACTGCGTGAAAATTTTACAACCACTTAAACTGGTCAAAATAGGTTCTGTACTAAGAAGTTCTATATTTCTATAGTACTTTTCATTATACATTTGAGATGTTTTTGTCCATTCATAGTTCTTTGTAAAGTTACATGAAGAGGTTTTGTTCCAACAGTGGCAATGTAATCAGGAGAGTATATGGGCCCTTTAACAGTGTCATAAACAATATACAGGTTACTGATAAAGCCAAAAGAAAAAAAAGAGGATAACTTGTCAAAGTGGACCATCTGAACAACTGCACTGCAACCTGGCACAAATTCTAGAAGTTGTTCCAGGGTGGAACAACATTGTTCCAAAAGATATCCCATCAGTTGGCGTTTTGATTATGCTGGTGCAGAATGAGGGCAACCCAGACTCTCCTCTAGGGGTTCACCTGGAATGAGATCATTACATTATTTTTATCATCACAATGTTCAGTTACCCCACGCACCCCCCGTAAATCGGGATTCTGTCACTCCCATCTCATGTGCAAATACAATATATGGACCGAAGTATTGGAACACACCTGGCTTTCAGGGTTTGGGATAGGCGCTTACTTCCAGTGAAGGGCAATCTTAATGCTTCACCTTACAGAAACATTTTGGACAGCGCCATGCTTGTTTGGAGAAGGCCCTTCTCTATTCCAGCATGACTGTGCCCCAGTGCACAAAGCCACGGTTGGATGAGTTCAGTGTGGATGAACTTGACTGTCCCGCACAGAGCCCTGACCTTAACCACATCCAGCATCTTTGGGATGAAGTGGAACGGAGATTGTGAGCCAGGCCTTCTCGTCCACCATCAGTGCCTGACCTCATAAATGCTCTACAGAATGACTGGGCGCAGAATTCCCACAGAAACAAAATCTTGGAAAGCCTTCCAAGAAGAGTGAAAGCTGTTATAGCTGCAAAAGGGGACCAACTCCATGTTAAAGTCTATGTATTTGAATACATTGTTATTTAAGTCCTTGGTGGTGTAATGGTCAGTTGTCCCAATACTATATAGTGTATGTACCCTTTTACTACAGTGCATGACAAGGGTATTGTATTCTATGGCAAAACCCTGTCCGCACAGTCTCTGTATGGTTATATTATTAGTCTGTGTAGTAGCCTTGGGTCCGCAGCGCCCTGACTGCAAAGGAAAAGAATTTTTTTTCCTTTTTTTCCCGCCATTGTCCTTTCAGACTGTTACATAACAATCCATACATATACACACACACACAGACACACACTTATCTGCACCATCTCTACCCACTGACCCTGATTCCACTGCTGCAGACCTGCAGGAAGCCAGACAGCCAAAGCCCTACAGAACTGCACATAGCCCACTCTCCCCCCCTCTCTCTTTCTCTCTCTCCTGCTCTTTTTTCCACTCACCATGAGTTATGTAAGAGAGGTCTATGGGTTATTCACTACAGCCTCTATCCTGCGTCTCTCCTTCCCTCTACTTGCGTTTCCCTCTACTGTCAGTAACTATCAGGAGCATTTCTGCTTTTCAGGCTTAAACTTTATTTATATATTTTATTGCTCTTTTTCAGAGAATTCTTCACACAGTTAGCCCAACACCTTTGGACAGAACTGTCAACAAGTTTTTCCTTATTTGAGTATAGTACACGTTGAGTGAACACCATATCTAAAATTCTACCATTCACTTCTCACTCAGCCTTTAAAGGGCCCATACCATGGAAAATGAAACTGCCCTCACTTTTTTTCTTTGAAACGTATCACTTGCTCCCCAGTCTGTTTATGAAAATTAGGCAGTAATATTCCTTGGTTGTGATGTCACAACACATTTACACAAACCCCGCCCACTCAAACTGGAGTTATACAAGGAGCATCTGCTTTTTTTTAAGGAGGAGTGCTTTTGGAGTAAGCACCATTCAGGGCAGCCATTCAGAACAGTACATATACAGAGCTGTGAAAAAGTATTTGCCTCCTTTCTGATTTCTTTTTTTTTTGCATATTCGCTACTCTTAAATATTTCAGATTATCAAACAAATTTAAATATTAGACAAAGATAACCCAAGTAAACACAAAATGCTGTTT
>JBBPCX010068251.1:0-12398 GCA_037974365.1 Hydrocynus forskahlii | reverse complement strand
ACACACACACACACACATACACACACACACACACACACACATACACACATACACACACACACACACACACACACACATACACACGCCTGTCTCTGAAACTGCTTGAAGTGGTGTTTTATTATACCTTATAAATAATATTTATAAATAATTATTGTAGTTTAGTGTCTGATTTTTAATTGAAACTCTTGTTCAGGTGAGTCATCACCCTCCGGTCTCTGCCTGCCACGCCGAGTCTGAGAACTTCACCTTCTGGCAAGGTGAGACTCCCACACTGCACACACACCCTCAGCAGGACGCTTCCTCTCTCGCTTCCTCTCTCGCTTCCTCGCTCGCTTCCTCTCGCGCTTCCTCTCGCGCTTCCTCTCGCGCTTCCTCTCGCGCTTCCTCTCGCGCTTCCTCTCTGGGCCCCCTCTCTGGGCCTTGATGTGGTATTGGGGTCCCGTATGGTTTCCTTCCATGGGGACCCCTTTAGTGGACCGTTCTTTTAATGAATTGTTTCAGTATTTGAGCATTAGCCAACCTTTGGAAAGTGTAAAGAACCTCCAGTTCTCTACCAATTAGAAGGTTTTTTTTTTTTGGTTTCTGTTTGGGCATTTTGTTGGTGGTTGTTTTTTTTGTTTTTTTTCTGAAGAACCCTTGTGGGACTTTTATAAGAGTGTAGTACTGGTTTCTAAAGTAATTCCATATTAAAGGTTGTGTGTGTGTGTGTGTGTGTGTTCAGTGTTTTTTACAGTTATTTTTTATCTGTTCTGTGCAGATCAGAGGTGGAAGAACAAGTTCTGGGGGAAGTCGGTGGAGATCATCTCCACAGGGATGGTTAACGTCACTCTGCCCAGGCAAGAAATACGCTTTATTTATTTATTTATTCATTTATTTATTTTATTATTTCATTCACCTACTGTAGTCATGACAAAAATATACACAAAATCGTGAAGCATTTTGTTTTTTATGCCCCCCCCCCCTCCAGCATTACCTCATTTATATTCACGGTCATGTGTCATATCATGTACAAATAAATATGAATATTGAATCTTGAGAGAGATTAAAAATGATCTGTGCAGTTGTCTACAGAAATATTATGTACTGTATAGAGGTGTGTGTGTGAGTGTGTGTGTGAGTGTGTGTGTTGCTGATTCTCTCTCTGCTCTGCAGGTCTGGGGATCACTATGAGTGGAATAAGGTGGTGACGTGCATTCACAGTGTGTTCAGTCAGCAGCGGTGGCTGGAGCACTACGGAGACGTCGTGATCCGGAACCTCAACGACGACACCTGCACCTGCAAAATCTCCTTCCTCAAGGTGGGCTCCGCACACACACACACACACACACACACACACACACACACACACACACACTCCTGCCTCACTACAGCCTGGTATGTGTCGTGGTCCTCTGTAACTGATTTCCGTGTTTTTCTCCCTGCAGTCCCGTTATGGAACCAGTGAGCACAGTAAGAATGAGGTGCAGGGGCAGGTTCTGGACCAGGCTGGCACCGTGGTGCACCAGTTCGGGGGCTCGTGGCACGAGGGCATCTTCTGCGACACTCTGCCCGACCCACAATGCATCTGGAAGCCCAGTGAGTAACACTGAAATCGCCTTCTCCTAAAAACACAAGACACAGCTTCCAGCGGCATTCCTGATTAACATCATAATGGCGGCTACCAAAGGTCTCACGGCTGCCGGGGGTCTCACGGCTGCCGGGGGTCTCACGGCTGCCGGGGGTCTCACGGCTGCCGGGGGTCTCACGGCTGCAGTTTAGTGGTGTCAGACGCAGGACAGAGAGGTTGGAAGACGCCGTCTCTGTTGTTTTTGTATCCGCCCTGATCTTTCTGTGTTTGATTGACAGACCCTCAGCCTGAAGACCATTTTGAGTATTATGGGTTCTCCCGCTACGCCAGAGAGCTGAACGAGCTGACGCCTGCGCTGAAGCCTCTACTGCCCCCTACTGACACGCGCTTCCGCCCAGACCAGAGGTGAAAATCTCATCGGTCACATTACCGCAGGTTTTCTTAAACGACCTCGTTTACATTCGTGCAGAAACCTTCTATCTAATGTCTGATCTCTCTCCCCGTCTCAGGCTCCTCGAGGAGGGTAAAGTGTCTGAGGCCGACAAGCGGAAGGACGAGGTGGAGGCGAAGCAGAGGGAGAGGAGGAAAGAGCTGTCCAAAAGAGGAGAGGAGCACATCCCTCGCTTCTTCAGGTGAGGATCCTCCCCCAGGGCTTCATGCTCCCGGCGGGACGTCCCGCAGTTAAACGTGTCCGTGTCGATCCCGTCTAATAGGACGAGAGCTGAGGTGCATGTCTGCCAGATGGTCCTCAACTTTCAGCTCGACTCCAGAAATCAATAGTCACCAAAATCTTTCACCGTAAACACAAACCCAAAACTCCTCCGGACCCTCGAACCACATCCAGCTCTTCATTAAGGTGGATCAGACTAGTGGGCGTGGTTTAGGACGCAGTATGACTTACTGTGAGCTGTAAAAATGAACTGAACTTCTTTATTAAGGTGGATCAGACTAGTGGGCGTGGTTTAGGACGCAGTATGACTTACTGTGAGCTGTAAAAATGAACGGACCGGTCTGGACTGGGTTCTCCTTGTGTGTAGGGAGGGCAGAGCCAGACGATGTTCTTGGAGGACTGGATTGAGCGAGTAGGAACATGAGGCTGAATGATGGGATTAAGGTCGCTGGGTCCAGACCCGGATGTCTCTCTGTAGGCGAACTCAGAACAGGGTTTAAAGGACGCTGGGCCTGATTTCATTTTTGGGTCTGAGAATATCCTGGGTTGTTCATCCAGACTTTGACCAGCTAACGAGTTTATACTTGATTTAATATAATTTATAATCAATATTAACGTTTCAGGATGTTTGATCACTAGTGCACTCCAAGAAGTCAAATGTTTAGTTTGTTTTTCTTCTCCCCTCCCAGGAAAACTGAGGACGAGGCTGGACGAGAGGTGTGGGTGACTAATGGAACCTACTGGAAGATCAGGGAAAATCCTGGATTCGCAAACACCAGCAATCTGGATTTATGGTGAAAGGATCAACCGGCGCAATATTGATTATGATTCTTTCTTTCTTTCTTTCTTTCCTTTTATCCCTAACGTGCTTCTCACTGCATTTTAAATAACCCGATAACCTTCGGAAAGTCTCGGCCGCAGCCCAGAGCCTCTCGTTTGACCTTTTCATCAGTTAATCGACTTCTCCGGACCGTTGGTGAGTGGGGCGGGGGGGCCTGGGCACTGTGATGAACCCGTCTTCGTGGTGACGGTGCCGTTAAGGAGTCAATGAAAAGGATGCCGCCTTCAGACTCCTCGTTAAGCTGCTCCCCTCGTTAAAGCATGTGGACGAGTAAATATCTTAAATATCTTTCTTTAATCAAGCCCAGATGTTTTAGTTTAATTTTAATGGAAAGTGTTTTATTAATGACGTCCACTGATCATGAATGGAGACGGATGGATGGATGGATGGACGGACGGACGGACGGAGGCCGAGTGAAGGGAACCGGGTTCTTCTTCTGGGGTGAAAATGTTTCTGGTGTCCACTGAGGGCCTGAACCGAATCGTTTCTGCATGAGTTCCTTTAGACGTCTTCAGGCCTCCATTTAGCACATTAAACACTTAGAACCGGTTCCCTGCACCACTTTTGGAAATCATTCTCTGGCCCGTTTGAGCCCAGCTTTAGGGGCTGCTGTTCACAAAGCAGGACTGATCTGGGAACAGATTCCCACGGATTTATGGCGTCACAGAAACTGACTGTACATCAGCGCTCCTGCTCCTGAGGCGCTTTGTGAAAACAGACCCTGTTGTGTAAAGATGCTCCTGCAGTGTTCTTTTGCTTTAGCTGTGGGTTTTAAGAAGAAAAGCAGCCGTGTGTGTGTGTGTGTGTGTGTGTGTGTGTGTGTGTGTGTGTGTGTGTGTGTGTGTGTGTGTGTGTGTGTGTGTGGTGTTTTTTATTTTATTTTTTTTGCTGGTAGCCAAAACGATGAGGACGTGTGTGTCGAAGTTTTAGCTGTGTGTCAGGGAAAAGAGAATCCGTGTGTAATTTTAGTGAGACTGTAGGATGTCTCCTGTGTAAATGCCTCTGTAATCCTGTATATTTAAATGAATAAAACTGGGGGAAAAATAACCGTCTTCTCATTTCATTCACGATTTAATTCTTTTTTTAAATCTGTACAGTGTGTACTGGTTTGAACTGGCTAAGGGGAACTCCACCCATTTTTAAAAATCTCCCATAACAAAGAGGTTCAGAGTTCATTAGGTGTGAATCAGTTGATTGTAGAGACTCATTTCTCTCCAGTGGAGATGACTGGAACCAGACGTCTCCAACACTAATATAGTGGAGGTGAATGGAACCAGACGTCTCCAACAAAAATCCAGCCATTTTATTCTCTGTCCCCCCAGTGAAGCTCCACGTGTCTGAGTGCTTATATGGATGCTGGTGATGTAAAATAGTGAATCTGAACTAAATCTCTTTTCTTTGGGGTCAGTTCTGTGGAACACAGCGGGAGGGGCGTGGCCTGAACAGCGTTCGACTGTATGTTGTACTAAGCTGTACTGCATGTGTCAAATAAAACTTGAACTTGAGCTCTACAGTTGTTTGGAGAGGAAAGTTATATAATGCAACAAAAGCTTGACCGCAAAGACGCCATGAAATCCCACTGCGGTCCACAGGGGGGCTATTTCTGCAAAAATATAATGGATAATTGAAAGATAATTAGATTTGCGCACTGATTCCAAGCTTGGCCAAAGAGTAAATAAACAGTAAATGGCAACTAAATAAATACACAAAAAAATGAATACCCAGTGGATTTTGTTTTTTGAGAGAGGAGCGCATTCATTCATGAGCTCTGATATGAAATGCTATTTTAAAACATTGACGGCTGTCCCCTACTGTTCTGTTTAGGTGTTTGATAATTATTTTATTTGTATTTGGCGCCCTCTAGCGTACGTTAAAATGCATGCTCATTCAGAAAGTAGGCGTTCCCTAGAGCTGAATAAAACTCTAATCCTGACCAATCATAGCGCAGGAAGAGGGACCGAGCGATGCAGTGAGGCAGAAGGGGGCGTGGCTTGCCTGAATACGGGTGGGAAATAATCCCAGCGTGTTTGTACTACTGGGAGAGAGGGAGTTACGGGGTTTCACTCATCTTGCGTGAGGACCTTTAAACTAGAACACGGTTTACACTGGAGGCACAGGGAAACAGGACGGGTTCTAAAGGCTGGTTCGCCTGGACGGGTTCTCCAGGCGGGCTGTCTGAGATGGTTCTCCAGGACAGGTTCTCCAGGCTGCAGGACGGATGACCTATTTCTGATTGGTGGTATTTCATGTTTTTTACACTAGAAGTGCAGATTTGCTGCTCGTTGTGTCCATTCTAGCTTTGTGCTTGTTGCTTTTATTATTTTAATTCTGAGACGAAGCTGGAGTTGAAGTTCTTTGGGTGTTTTTTTAATTTTCTGTTCCACCTTAAATGATGCTGCAGGTCCGTGCGGGCGCCGTGCGGAGAATTCGAAAAAATCCCATCAAATGCATGAAATTTAAACTTGATAACTCTTCAGGCTTCATCTCAGTCTGTCAGATTATTATTTTTCCATCCTCAGATTCTCCTGAACCCGAATTTGCCAAACCCGTTGAGTTTCTTGTATTTTGAGGTTTTACCTCCGATTCAGAACCCAGGCAGCCCCGCGCATGCGCAGTCCGTCCAAAGTCCAGAGTCCCGAATGATGCAGTTTGACACCAAAACGGTACAAAAGAGGGGATGAAACTACAGTTTTATGGAAAAAGATTCAGATATTATGAATAAAGGGTTCTGATATGGGATATCAGAATATTTTGACAAACACCAGTTTCACCAGGTGCATCATTTCTAAATGATAAACACACATAAAAAATGATTTTAGAGAATAAAAGAGCTGTCATTGCAGGGTCTATAGCACGCAGCCCATATCAGCAGCAAGCAGCCCCATATAAATGTTCTCTTTTACCTGAATTCACTCTGTAATGCGTGGAAGTGGTGGTGTTGGTCAGAAAGTGCATGGAAAGATCAATCCCTTGCAGATCAATCCACTCAGACGGCTGTGAGGCCTTTAAGAGCACATTAAGCTTAAAGGATTTCCGATTTGTCCAAACTAGACTGAACCCCAGAGGTCGTCTGACTACTGAAATAGACATTCTGGACAAAATGGAAACGTTTCCCTCCACAGTCGTCCTGCCGCAGAAATGCCAGAGAAACAAGTCAGAAGCAGCTGGAAGGTGGTAGTAAATTCTGCTGGGGTTGCACAGGTCATGAATATTTATGACTGATTTTAGGGTCTTATTCCACTCTCCACCCTAACCCCACCCCTGATGATGATGGTGATGATGGTAAAGGTGATGGTGGTGGTGTTGATGGTGATGATGATGGTAAAGGTGATGGTGATAGTGATGATGGGAAAGGTAATGGTGGTGGTGTTGATGGTGATGATGGTAAAGGTGATGGTGGTGGTGGTGATGTTGGTGATGATGATGGTGGTGATGTGATGGTGATGATGGCAAAGGTGGTGATGATGGTAAAGGTGATGGTGATGATGGTAAAGGTGATGGTGATGATGACAGTGATGATAGTGATGGTGATTATGGTAAAGGTGATGATGGTGGTAAAGGTGATGATGATGGTGATAATGGTGATGATGATGTTGGTGATGGTGATGATGATGGTGATAATGGTGATGATGGTGATGTTGGTGATGATGATGGTAACGGTGATGATGGTAAAGGTGATGGTGATGATGGTGATGGTGATGATGTTGGTGATGATGGTGATGATGATGTTGGTGGTGATGTTGGTGATGATGTTGGTGGTGATGATGATGTTGGTGATAATGATGATGGTAAAGGTGATGGTGATAATGGTGATGATGGTGATGATGATGATGTTGGTGATGATGATGGTAACGGTGATGGTGATGATGATGTTGGTGATGATGATGGTAAAGGTGATGATGATGGTGATGATGGTGATGGTGATAATGGTGATGATGATGATGGTGATGATGATGGTAACGGTGATGTTGATGATGATGTTGGTGATGATGATGATGGTAAAGGTGATGGTGATGATGGTGATGATGATGATGGTGATGATGTTGGTGGTGATGATGTTGATGCTGTTGGTGATGATGATGGTAAAGGTGATGATGATGGTGATGATGATGATGTTGGTGATGATGGTGATGGTGATGATGTTGGTGGTGATGATGTTGGTGATAATGATGATGGTGATGATGATGATGATGATGATGATGGTGATGATGGTGGTGATGATGGTGATGATGGTGGTGGTGATGATGATGGTGATGATGATGATGGTAAAGGTGATGATGATGGTGATGATGGTAATGGTGATGGTGATAATGGTGATGATGGTGGTAACGGTGATGATGATGTTGGTGATGATGATGATGGTAAAGGTGATGGTGATGATGGTGATGATGATGATGGTGATGATGATGTTGGTGGTGATGATGATGATGCTGTTGGTGATGATGATGATGGTAAAGGTGATGATGATGGTGATGGTGATGATGATGATGTTGGTGATGATGGTGATGGTGATGATGATGGTGATGATGGTGGTGATGATGATGTTGGTGGTGATGATGTTGGTGATAATGATGATGGTAAAGGTGATGATGATGGTGATGGTGGTGATGGTGATGATGATGATGGTGATAATGATGATGGTGATGATGATGATGTTGGTGTTGGTGATGATGATGATGGTGGTGATGATGATGTTGGTGATGGTGATGATGATGGTGATGTTGGTGATGATGATGGTAAAGGTGATGATGGTGATGTGATGGTGATGATGGTGATGATTATAGTGATGATGATGATGGTGATAGTGATGGTGGTGATGATGATGGTGATGTTGGTGATGATGATGATGGTAAAGGTGATGATGGTGATGATGGTGGTGATGGTGATGATGATGATGATAGTGATGATGGTGATGATGATGGTGATGATGATGTTGGTGGTGATGATGATGTTGGTGATGATGATGGTAAAGGTGATGGTGATAATGGTGATGATGGTGATGATGATGATGATGTTGGTGATGATGATGGTAACGGTGATGGTGATGATGATGTTGGTGATGATGATGATGGTGGTAAAGGTGATGGTGATGATGGTGATGATGATGATGGTGATGATGATGTTGGTGGTGATGATGATGGTAAAGGTGATGATGATGATGTTGGTGATGATGGTGATGATGATGGTGATGATGGTGGTGATGATGATGTTGGTGATGATGGTGATTATGATGGTGATGATGGTGGTGATGATGATGTTGGTGGTGATGATTTTGGTGATAATGATGATGTAAAGGTGATGGTGGTGATGGTGATGATGATGATGGTGATAATGATGATGATGGTGAAGATGATGATGTTGGTGATGATGATGATGGTAAAGGTGATGGTGATGATGATGTTGGTGATGGTGATGATGGTGATGATGATGATGGTGATGTTGGTGATGATGATGATGTAAAGGTGATGATGGTGATGATGGTGATGGTAATGATGGTGATTATGGTGATGGTGATGATTATAGTGATGGTGATGATGATGATAGTGATGATGATGATAGTGATGATGGTGATGGTGATTATGATGATAATGATGATGGTGATGGTGATGATGATGGTGATGATGATAGTGATGGTGATGAATCTTCCAGCTGCGGTGATGTTAAATAAAGCACATGAGCGCCGCTGAACTGGATTAAAGAGTGTTTCCCCCCCAGCGCTCGCTAAACTGCGGTGTAATTACGAATGCTTCTCTGTGTCAGTGGAGCCTTTTAGGCCACCGAGCGCCGCAGGGCCCCACAGGGTGGGAGGAGGACATTAATATATGGATTAGCCAGGGGACATTAACATATGGGCTTTTACAGGCCTGGAGAGGAGCAGCTGAAGACGTATGTGATGTTCAGATAATGTGTGTCATCACTTCCAACACATTTATTCTATTCTTCACCACAGATGCAAATATAGAGCATGAAATTGTCTTTTGGTTATGTGTTAAATGGAACCTTCTTTCCTGTTCCACCGTAAGTGTGCAGTGTTGTGTTCTGACTGCTGCACGATGGAAGGTGGGGCGGAGAAGTCCTGCTATGCAGGAGATGAAACTGCAGCAGTGAGTCAGTGGTGGAACAGTGAAGCAGGGAAGCTGAGTGTGAAAGACTTTAAGAGATTTCTGTCGCTGCACCACATACACTACATGGACAAAAGTATTGGGACGCCTGACCATTACACCAACAGGGACATTAATGGCACTGTATTCTAATCCATAGTCTTTAATCTGGAGTTGGTCCCGCTTTGCAACTATAACAGCTTCTCACTCTTCTCTAAAGGCTTTCCACAAGATGTTGAGGTTTCTGTGGGAATTTGTGTCCATTCCCTGATGTTGGACGAGAAAACCTGGATCACAATCTCCGTTCCAGTTCATCCCAATGGTGCTGGATGGGGTTGAGGTCAGGGCTCCTGGTAGCCAGTCAAGTTCTTCCACACTGAACTCCTACAGCCATGTCTTTATGGAGCTTTGTGCACTGGGCATGGCGTTGTTTAAAATGTCTTGGTCTGATGGAGCATTAAGATTGTCCTTCACTGGAAGTAAGGGGCCCAAACCCTGAAACGCAGGTGTGTCCCAATACTTTTGTCCATATAGTGTATTTCTCTCTGCGGCTTCATAAACAGGGAAGAAAGTGTGGAAAACTGTCAAAACCTAGACTATTCAAAAAGTATAAAACAAACGTTAAAATCATGGTTATATATGAAATGTAAACAAGAGTGGTGTTGAGGGTGAGCGTTCAGATACTAACTCAGAAACACTGTAATTCACAGGTTAAAAAATGCACAATATCACGTAAAACTGAGAGATGTGCACGATGTCCAAGCACTTTATTGTCTTGTTAATTTCATAGTCTCAAGTTAAGTAGAAATTAATTGTCCATATACACAGTGAAATGAGACAACGTTCCTCTGAGACCACAACCTTCCACAAAGAACAAAAACAACACATACAAATACCTTTATTGTCATTGTACAGCTGTACAACGAAATTTAAATACAACTTCTTGTGGTAAAAAATACGGAATGCAGAAATAATTAAAATGCAAATAATACAGAAAAATACAGATATGAAAAAAAAGTTAAAAACAACGATAATAATATAAATAAAATGAGCAATTGAATAAGCAATGTACCACATTCCCCGGCATGTACTATTATATTTACATGTTACCATTCAGTATTTTCATGGCGCTTGGATAGTAACTGTTCTGAAGTCTTGCAGTGCGGGCCTGAATAGACCTGCAGCGCTTCCCAGAAGGCAATCATGTAAACAAACAGTTCCCCGGGTGAGAGCCATCCTGGGTTCTTTTCTTAGCCCGGCGCGAGCATCTGGCACTGTATAAGTCAGGCAGTGACAGAAGCTGTGTCCCTATAATGTCCTGTGCTGACTTATTGACTCTCTCCAGAGCCTTACTGTCAGTCATGGTGCAGCTTTTAAACCCCACTAAAATGTCACGGGTGAGGATCCTCTCCACAGAGCGTTTATAGAAAGACAGCAGTAGTTCCTGGGATGAGTTGACTTTCCTCAGTGACCTCAACAAGTCCAATCGCTGCTGTGCTTTTTTTCACGAGGGCAGTGGTATGAACAGTCCATGTCCTGAGACATGACTACACAAGTACAGGCAGGACAGGGATGCGAGGGAGAGCAAAAAACATAAGATGCACACACTTGATCACTAATCAGTTTATCGATAATTATGCCTCCCATAAAATCGTGAAATGAATCGTTTGTCCTTTGCGTGAGCGTCCTGCGCTCTGATCCACGCTCTGAAACTCCAGTCCTGGCTTTCCTTGGTTTACACACAGGAGTGTGTGGCCGTGTGAACCGCTGCTTTAGATATTACCAGGTTTTCATCTCAATGTTAGTTTAATGTTTACCTGACTTTTGGGATAAAAAAGTTGGTGCGATTTTTAGTGCATTGCAACTTCAAATTGCTTTTAAAAACTTATGAAGAAGGCGAAAACGAGGATGAGGTAAAATTGATCTACTAGGTGTCAAAAATGTATCTACTAAGACCTACGAAGTGTCAGCATTAAAGTTATCATTTATCCAACACAAAGAGACGCTGCTAAACCGGCGTGTGTGTGGAGGAGCTGGAGGCTCTACTGCACCTCGGAGCTCTGAGCAGGAAAGGAGCGAACAAAGCGATCATGAGCTCTGATGTGAAAGGAACGACGTGTTAGGGTTTATGTAAGTTTTCAATAAACCCCTTCATCTATGATTGTATATAAAATGTGTGTGTGTGTGTGTGTAAACTCAAACTCTCAAACTCTTGTGCTCTATTCTGGCACAAAAGGAAACTGCACTATGTTTTACTGAAACTTACTGTAAAATATCTGCGGTTTGAACAAATATCAACATTTATCAATAGATCGATACCATCAGAATGTATGTAAATGTGTGTGTGTGTGTGTGTGTGTGTGACTGTGTCCTGTAGGCGTGTCCCGAGTGATGGAGTCTATCCTGCGGGGGGAGCTGGGTTTGAGGGCAGGACTCCGAGAGGAACTGAGGGAGGACGGCTGTGTGCTCGGATGGTCATCCTGCCCTCCTTCAGACATGCACCCAGCATCACATTTTGCTCTGGCCGCGGCGTACCACGACATCAAACTGCGGCTGGCCAGCCTGGAGTGGGAGAACAGCAGCATCAAGAGGAAACTGAAGAACTACGAGATTAAAGTGAGCTTCCTCACCGACTGACCGACCGAACAGGCTTCACACAGGCCGCTCTCCAGAACGACCGACCGACCGAACAGGCTTTACACAGGCCGCTCTCCAGAACGACCGACCGACCGAACAGGCTTCACACAGGCCGCTCTCCAGAACGACCGACCGACCGAACAGGCTTCACACAGGCCGCTCTCCAGAACGACCGACCGACCGAACAGGCTTCACACAGGCCGCTCTCCAGAACGACCGACTGACCGCTCCCCACATGACTGACTGACCGCTCCCCACATGACCGACCACTCGCCACACTGACGACTCTCCAGACCGAACGACCAACCGCTCTCCTCACCAACCGACCACTCTCCAGACCGACCGACCACTCTCCTCACCAACCGACCACTCTCTAGACCGACCAACCAACTGGTATCCAAACCGACCGACCACTCTCCACACCGGCCAACCGATCTCCACACCAACCGACCACTCTCCACACTGACCGACCACTCTCCACACTGACCGACCACTCTCCACACCGACCACTCTCCACACCGACCAACCACTCTCCACACCGACCAACCACTCTCCACACTGACCGACCACTCTCCACACCGA
>JBBPCX010068250.1:0-36612 GCA_037974365.1 Hydrocynus forskahlii | reverse complement strand
AAACATGTTTAGTATACATGAAGTTTAGATAAGTTTAGGTAAACTCTGTTCTAGTGTATCAAACTGGTAGCCCTTTGCAGCTTGTCACAGTAAAACATTTGCTCCCATTCCATTAATTTACTCAATATGACAAAGTTTGAGAGTCAGAAAATAGTATTTTTGCCCCAACAAGATGATTCAAAGCAAAAGATAAGGAAATGAGAGGTGGCTCAAGGCTTTTGCACATTACTATATTTAAATAAATTTAATCATAGATTAATTAATATAAATGATAACGAATAAGTGCCTCTTCTGGAGGATAAAGGCATTTGATTATGTTCACAATTACTTCTGAAATACAGTGAATATGCGAATGTAACGGAAAATGATAACTCATATGATGAAATTTGGACTCTAACACACACACATACACACACACACACACACACACACACACACCACCACACATTGCAGTTGCTGATTACTGGTTTTAACCGTGAGGTTTAATAGATTCCCTGTTTTGCAGAGTCTTTCGGAGTGCGAGGACAGCTTTTACACAGAAAGCGGCGAAAGTGAGTGTGTGAAAGGTAAAGACAAAAATGTGCCAAACCCACCAGGAGCCCCTCCTCTTAAATGTCATTTAGCCCCTTTGACCGAGTGAATTGTAGCACCTTGCTGCTAGAGAGCAAACTCTAGTGGTGAAATAACAGACAACAGCAAAACACAATATTCCTCCTACAGTCACTGGCCACTTTTATTAGAAACACCCTCCTTTTGCTTCATTTACTGGCCAGTTTATTAGAAACACCCCTCATAGTCAGTCACTGGACACTTTCTTACCAACACTGACTTCTAACTCCACTGTCCACCTTGCGTTTAGCATTCCCAGGGCTATATTTGAGAGATTTTTGTGTTTTCAAAATAGTCAGCCTCAGTTATTTTATCTGGGTTTTTTTGTATTCTTTGTAGCAGCATTTGAAACAGGCATATTAACATCCCATATCCATGGAAAACTGGCATTGGTTGTGGAGTTGGGAACATCTTAATATGTGGCATAAATGAAACGTCTTCTTTGAGCAGACGTGCCTTGAGCATAAACCCCCCACACCGAAGCTGAACATGGATGTCCTGTCCGTCATAAGTTATTTTAAACCACTTCCTCACATCATCCTGCCACTTGGCAGGAAGCCCTATTAACATGGTAATACATTGACATAGAATTTACATGAAATCCTGGACTCGTTTAGCCAAGCTAGAGGAGCAGAAAGGTTGTCTTTTTCGTCACTGGGGTTAAAGACCAGGGTCCAGTTTAGGTGTAGCATTACTGACACACTATTACACAAATCACTGGAATGTACTTATAAATGTAGTAATACCAATGTGTGTGTGTGTGTGTGTGTGTGTGTGTGTGTGTTTGTGTGTGTGTGTCTTTGTGTAGGCACAGGGGACTCTGAGACAGATTCCACGGCTTCCACCACCAAAAGGAGAGGGAGAAGCTCTGAAAAAGGCAACTCCGTCAACGGAGTGGAAAAATAAAAATGATCATTCCGCACACACTAATGAAGAACTTTTATATTGTAGAAGAAAAGGGAAAGAGGGCAGGAGGAGGATGAGGATGTCTAATCCCTTCAGACAAGGTATATCAGGACATGGCCCGTTTGAACATTTTAGAACCATTTGTGGCCATCACTGCCACCAGGTGGCGCTACAGGTTTGATGATGATGATGATGATGGTGATGAAGATGGTGGTGGTGTTAAAGCAGTAGCAGCTTTCAGAGAACCCTCTGAATGAAGCCACATTACTCTTCCTCTTTGCAGTATTCCTTATAGTATTTTCTGTGTTGAATGACTGACTGTTAGTGTTTTATGACCACGTATCTAAAATATTTGTCCGTTTCGTCCACTTTAACACTTTGTGCTTCACATTTTTTCTACTCCTTTACTCTCCAGCATGAAAACGTCTGTGTAGACACACACTTAATGGAATAGTTTGGTGAAAATCAACCAAAATGTAGCTGATCAGCCGATGTCTGGCCTTTAGTTTTCGCACAGGAGCTTTGAGGCTAATGTAGCTACGGCTAATACCTCTGCTTAGTGTTAACTTCAGGCCTAAATTAAGACACACTCGCCTCAAACCGTGCCAAAATCTTGTTACAACCTCTAAACAAAAGTACGCAGCACCTGGGGAGCCATGTGCGGGGACGGTATCTTGCTCAAGGGTGCCTCAGTGGTGCTACTAACAGTCCTGGGATTCGGACCCACGGCCTCCTGATCACAGAGTAAACTCTTAAACACCAGTCCTCCAGCTGCCCTAGCATGGCTAAAAATCTCGAAAGCATTCAGCATAGTGCTAAGTGTTTTTAGCTACGCTAATGCAGTTTTCTTTGTGTTTATAAAGAAAATGAATCCATTTAAGATTACTGACGCAATCTGAGGTGAATGTGAGCCGATTTAGACACCATGCTAACAGCTGAGGTATTAGCTTTCAGTACTAATGAACTATACAAGAGAACGTTTCTGTTATTTGTTAGCTACATTAGCCTCTAGCGCTGAACTATTGATGCATAATTATCTCAGCTGATCGATTACCTTGGGGTTAAATTGTGTAAACTTAGCATTTAAAGAGTATTTTACCCAAAAAGATTCTAACATTAGCAGTGAATTGGTTTTAATGACAGATTAGCATGCTTCTGCCTGTTTGTTCATTTTCATCATTAACATTTTGATGTACAGTACTGTGCAGAAGTCTTGAGCAACCCTTCATTTCTTTATATTTTGCTATCAGTCTTTCTCGTATTCTTAATGTAGTCTTGAGGAACAGTTCTCCAGGCTTCCTCAAGGACTTTCACATTTTCAGTCCAGTCCCTGAACCTGACCAGTTTCAGAGGAATGTTTCAGCTTGTTAAGACACACAGTGACCTACGTATGAATCATTCAAGCAGAACAAAGAGCATCTAACTTAAGACTTGAACCAGTGAATAAACAGGTGTAGATGATTCCAGATGATCAGGCGGTGATCAGTATACTGGTGGCGCTGAGCGCTGGGTAGTTGGAACTCCTTTATCTAGGCTCTTTGTATCTTTAGACACTTTGCAGCCTGTAGCAGTAAAACATTTGCTCCTGTTTATTTCATTTAATCTACTCAACATGCCAAAGATAAGACAGTTGGACAGACATCAACTTTTTTTGCACCAGCAAGGTGATTCATAGCAAAATATGAAGAAATGAGGAGTGGCACAGTACTGTATGTCCGGTAGGGAAACACTGCTTGACCTTCTTTGTTGGCCAGTATGTAAACCCGTGTGTCCACAGCTCTGATTTTTCAGGTGAAACGCACAGAGTGAATGAAAAGCTGCTTTGAAAAAAAATTCCGAGTGAATGTCGAAGGCACAAGCACACGGTTCAAGCACTTTCTGTTTAGGGTCAGTCACTTTGTACTGGACGCTGCCTGTCCATAATGTGTCTTCACTGTTTAGTGTTTCTTAATGGTCACTACAGCACTGTGCAAAAGCCTTAGGCTCTTATGCAAATTATTTCAAGCCAGTTTTCTCAGCATTTCATAATTAATTTGTCTTTCTGTCAGCAAAGTTAACATTAGAATAAATACAAACAAACAAGAAAGTAGTAAAACATATCAAGGTTTGTTTGTAAAAAAAAAAGTAGTTGATATTTTGTGAGCTGGTGAGGAGAACACAGGTTTGGTTCCAGATTCCTCCTCGGTTCCTCCAGCTGTTTCTTGGATTTGTGAAATTCCACCCACAGCTCCTGATTTAATTTAAAGAAAGACTGATTGAGGCCACAAGGAACACATTGATACACTGCACCCAGTATAACACTGCTCATCTAAACATTTTTAAAATATGTATGCATGTGCCAAGACTTTTGCACAGTACTGTAAGTCGCACATTTGCAAAGCAGGATTCCACACTTAGCCGGATAACTTAAACCCAAATCCATTTCTGTCCAATAGGACAGAAATGCTCTTTTCTACATTTAGAGAAAATTATATTCGAAGTTATTATCCACAGTAATCGGTGCAGATTCTGTAAAAAGAGTTCGGAAAAGGCCGGAGCTCCTTTAAGTCACCCGGGTTTAGTGAGAAGTCCTGCTCTCTAATACAGACCTGGTCTAAACTTTAAACCAAGCATTTAGTTTAAACCTTATTGAACACAAGAACGTGCCTGCAAAAGTGTGTGTGTGTTACATTACTGTACTGCTCCTCTTTCTTGTTAAAGCATCACAACTTGTGTGTCTGTGTGGTTTCAGAAGGGTCCCGAAGCGGGATTTCCCAGTTAGCTGGATAACTTAAGCTCAAATTGAGGTCTGTCCAGTAAGACCAGGACTGACTTCCCCTCCCATCTGCCTTTAGAATGGGCAGGCTAGACTTACAGGTCTACAAGGCTAATATAGCAACAGTAATACTTTTTCTTTAAAGGGCCTATATCTTCTTGGAATTTTTAATGAGGTTCACTTGTGGTTCCATGCGTCAATTTATTTCTTCCAGCGCCTTGCAGTTGAACAGGTTGTCTGTTACTGTGCCTTTAAGCCTGATTCATGCAAATGAGCTCCATTCTGATTAGCTAAACTGTTTAAAAAGTAGTCTGGGTTGAAACACTCCTTATAACTTCAGTGTGAGTGGGCGGGACTAAACTGTTCTTCGCTGGTCAGGCTAATATATGTAAATGTATAGTTTTTTAGTTTCATTTTTTGTTTTTATGACATCACAAAAACAAATTCAGTTGAACTATTTTTGCAGTTGGACATACGTGGATTGCATGGCCTGGAGAGTGAACGCCACGTTTACATGTCTGCATTATTATTACGCATTATTATTATTTTACATTTAGAGAGATATCAGTTTTCTGTGATATTGGCCCTTTAAAAACAGCCAGTGTAATGTACACTACCGTTCACAAGTTTAGAATCAATGTTTTTATTTATATCAAATTAAATAGCTTACCGATAAATATATATAACGATTTTAATTCCTGTCATACATCAAGCATGAATTTCGGACTAAATGACCATCTGGAATTTGTAAGATATAAAAACACAAAAATGAATCACTGTATCGCAGTCATTATCTATTAACTTCATGTTCACAGAATTTGTGAACTATTGACAGCCAAAGCTTCATAATATTTATATCTTTACAGTGCAAGTTATAAAATAACAGTAATTATTAACAGCAGGTTATTTTAAACTTTTGAACATTTACTGAGTGAGTCGCACAAGTTCAGAAACCACATAAACGAGTCCATTAGAAATCACTGGACCACCACATATGGTTAAAGGCAACCCAGTAATGCCGATTCGTGCGGCATAAGCTCCCATAACTTGTTAGCTACATCAGCCTTGTAGCTCCAGAAATCCAAACACCAAACACAGTTCAGTTTGAATGTTAGCCAAACGCTCATTTTCAGTTATCCGGCCAACTCCAGTGCTGCTTTAGGGGTCCTGTCTGAGGACAATCCTGCTGTTTGGTCAGTGTGGTCTGAGCCCCCACTTTTAAAACTGCTGAATTGCATCCATTTGCCAAAACTTTCTGTTAATATCATGTCCTTTTCTTTGTTTGTTTTTGTTAGTTTTTGTTTGTTTAACTGCTGTGAAACCTATAAAATGCCTTTTCTCCTCCCCACCCATGTCCACTTACACTGATTGGTACTGGTAGGGCAACCAGCAGAGTGCGTGTGTGTGTATGAGTGTGTGTGTTTAACCTGCACCCGTTTGCTGTGTTTTAACAGGGTGGCCATCCTTGGTGAGAGCAAAACACACTTTTTAACCCCAATAACCTGTTTATAACCCGCTTCTACATATCTGTCCTGCTCTGCCACCCTGTTTGAGGCTGGTTTTGAACCCTGGTGTGGTTTAGTATAGCGAACACTAGCCAGTATTTAATATATCAGAGTGGACCATGGCATGGGCTTGAACGCAATATATATATAATATACATTTCATACACAGAGAGACTACACAATTCAATGTACACTTTTCAGTGTTTATAAAGGATTTACACAAAGTAATATGTATGTTATTGCGTAATGATGTATGTAATTTTTTGGAGTGTCACTGCATTTCAGATTAAATTTCTTCCGAAACTGATGATGTGTGATTAAGTGTTTTACTTCCATTTAATTCTAATTCAATTTACAACATAGTTTAGCTTGTGCTTCCACTCAGTGGCCACTTTATTGGAAACACCAACTGTATGCTTCCACTCAGTGTCCATCATACTGGAAACCCCTCCCTTGTGCTCACTGGACACTTTATGGGAAACAACTCGTGCTTTCACTCACTGGCCACTTTATTAGAAACACCTCCTTTATGCTTTCAGTCACTGCCCACTTTATTAGAAAAACCTACCTTACAGCTCCTCTATAGAGTTCTACAGTTACAGACTGGAGTCCACCTTCTGCTGTGCAATACATCAGCTCCCCTCTACCCCATTCATGACTGGTCAGTTAATGACCACAGAGTGGCTGTTGTCCAGATGGTATTTGGATGGTTCTCAGACCAGCAGTGACATGGGAAGTGTGTGTGGGGCTGGTACAAGTGTATCAACCACATCGTTGTATGTTTTCCATAAGTCCCTGGTACTGATAGACTGAAAGTGGTCCACCACCTTAAAATATCCATTCTGTCATCAGATACCGGCCGTTGCTGAAGGTCTAGAGAAGCGAACCCACTGATGTGCTCCAGACTGTACCTGTACACTAGCCTGGTGGAGCCACAAAGAAGGGGTTTCCAATAAAGCGGCCAGGGAGTATGTCTGACCCCTGAGTATTCAAAGATATGAAAGCTGATATGCTTGTGTTGAACCACATCTGAATTATAATCTCTAGGAGTGGATAGTTACTACAATTACACACACAAGTGTTATAGATTACTGTGTATGAGCCTGAATACAAATTTTACTATAATTTATTATAGATTAGAGGAAAACTGTAACTCAGCGCTCTGCCTTCAGTTCATGTCAAAATCATAGTAAAAAAGAAGTCCAAAAAATACAATTCAGCTGTTAATTCCTGCTAGCGCCTCTATGGGATTCTAACGGCGTGTTAGTGTTTTTTGCGATAAACAGGGACGTCTGAGCAGTATAAAAACGTGCTATCCCAAGATGTGCAAAGCTGATATGCATGTATTGGGCCATGTCTGAATTATAAATAACACACTTTATGGTGTTACTGTCCTTTAAGAAAAGTAATTTCTAATAAACAGGGCCTGGGTGCAGCAGCTGTATGGAGCTGTTGATGGGAAGACATGCATGGTATGTATATCACTTTGCTGGACACCTTGAATGACTTTAGACTTGTGGGCTGTTTTGGCGGATGGTCACGTCAAGCAAGTGTCCAATGTCTGTGCTGTTTAAAAATAAACACACCCATGCCGCACGTTCCCCTCTGAAGGGGTCACATATCACGCTATATATGTTTCAGATGTACTCCAAGAAAAAAGCTTAACATTGGGTTTTAAATGAGAGAAGATCTGAATCATATTGGTAAAATGTTAAATGCACATTTACACATGTTAAATTCAACGTGAAGCCGGTTAATGTTTAGGGTTCATTAATGATAAGTATCGATAGTTTTATAAAAGATAACGAGATATTTAAGAAGTAGTTACATACAATTTTGCCTTCAAACTTCTACTCATTTCTATTGAGAAGTTTTTGTTACTAATAACTAAACCCATTCATGGTGGAGGGATACATGCAGGACATCATGAGGCAAAATAGTCCCAAAAGAAAACAGACTTAGTTTAAATTCACCACTATTTTACCATCATCAACACCCACATCAACACGCAGAGACGTGTGGAGCTTCACTGGGGGGTTGATAGTGAATAAAACGGCTGCATTTTTGTTTGAAACATCTGGTTCCATTCGCCACCACTGTAAAGAAATCTGAGTGACGTTTCTCTGCAATGAACCATTTCACACCAAGTCTACTCTGAATGGCTTTGTTACTTCAAACAGCTATTTACAAAAACTGAATCATGCAGCAATTTAGAAAGATCAGTGTAATTCCCCTATAAATAGTAGAGTTACTTTTGAAGTAATTCATCTTTTTACCGCTAGATGGCAGCAAAGATGCTTTATTCTGGCAGCTAGAATCACATGATCCGGCGGCCTGTCGGAAACATGGTCAAGCTGTCTGTTTACTCTCTTTCTCCAAGACAAGCACTCAGAAATGAGAAGCATATCCTAGGGCATGGCCTCTCAATCCAGGAGCTCTGGAAGGGCAAGGGGAGCAGAGGAGGTTTTGGCGGAGATCCGCTCTGACCTGGAGTGTAAGGTGTGTTTTGAGAGGTTCTCCTCACAGCAGAACGGACGCAGGCCCAGGAATCTTCCCTGTGGTCATGTGATCTGCCTGGGCTGTGTCTGTGCCCTGGCACATCCCATCTCGCACCAACTGGAGTGCCCTTTCTGCAGGCGGATGTGTGATGTTGGTGGTACCTACGACTGCCAGGCCCTCCTTGATCTTCAGGACCTGCTTGATTCGGCAACACCTCCAAGATGTCCATTAAACATTTTTGATTCAGGTACCTCCTGCTCAGATCTTCAGGGCCTACACATGGGAGGTCAGTGCAAAGCAGAGGGATTGACTTCAGGCCTCTTGCATCTTTGCACTACCTTTGGAGGTTGGGGTACAATCATCAACCCAACTGGGGTAGCTGTACTGGGGCCATCAGTGAGATTGGTGGTGGTCCATGGGGGTCATAAGAAGGTCACCATCTTCAACTCTCAGGGTCACTATGTGCGCAGTTTTGCCCATTATGGCCATGGTTGTTCGGAACTGTGCCATCCTCTTGGTGTTGGAGTATCTCCTAGTGGCCATATCGTGGTGGCCGATGCAGGGGACAGTTCAGTCAAGGTCTTTAATTCCAGAGGTTATATTCTGGAAACCATCACTGGACCTTTTGAGCTTCCTTGGGGTGTTGATGTGGACAATTGTGGGCACATTCTGGTGACAGACGCCCAGGCTGGCATGCTTTGGCAGGTGTTAATGGATTTTAGGAGCAACGTGGTGTTGACTAAGGTGGTGGTCCTGAGGGACCTTCAGTGCCCAAGAGCTGTGGCATCTTGTAGAGTTTCTGGACGTATTGCAGTGTTGGAGCACCTGGAAGTCAAAAGAAGCCCAAGTGGAGACACCATTCCAACAAGACTGAAGCTGTTCACCAAAGACTTTGGGTTCATCATACAGGTGGACAGTTTCAGCCTGAACATGATGAACTCACTCAAGTTAGACATCTCCTGTGTGACCTTCGATAGAAGAGGGGATGTGATTGTGGCTGATACACGGCAAGGCATTATATGGAGCTTGGGGAACCTGCAGGAGACCCCCATACTGTTCCCACTGGTGAAGGATGGTCTGGTGCATCCAGTGGGTTTAGTGGCAACTGAGCGAAACTCTCTTATTGTTTTAGACAGCGGAGACCACACTGTGAAGATTTACTCAACCACCGTGGATAAACTGCACAATACTAAAAGTAGCAAATCTGTCTAAATACATATTTTTATTTGTGAATCTGAAGTTGGATTCTTTGGCTAATTTTCCATTGCACCTTAAATTCTTGATTGTAACTTGAGGTGGTGTTTGTTTATAGTGCAATTATATAATTAGTTATTAAAAATGTCTATCTTTCTAAAAAGAGTCTTTTTTCATTTAAAAATCTATGTTTTATGTTACTGCCTTGTCCTAAGGATCTTGAGGAATATTGCAGCAAAATATTATAATACATTTTATAATAAATTTAGACAGTTACTATAATTTATCACAAGTATTATAGATAATAGTTTTACTATAGATCACTGGAAAACTATCATACCTGTGCCTTTAGTTCAGGCCATAAAAATCACAGTCAAAAATATGTTTAAAAAACTGCTGTCGCCTCTATGGGTTTCTAATAGTGTGTTAGTGTTAAGCTAACAGTAGTACATGAACAGATTTTTATTTTTTGCTATTCTAGATTAAAAACTGATGTCTGAAGAGTGCAAATGTGGTTCCATGTTGTATGTGGAGCTTGCAACAGACACATGTACGTATATGTGAGCTTATGTGTAACATTTCAACAGCGGCTCCTTCAGGAAAGAGTCCTGGCATAGAGCCGCTGCTGTTCATCATCTGACACACACTCACTGGTTAGACCATCTGACACACACTCACTGGTTAGACCGCTGTTCCCATTCATAGTCAGTGAAGTATCTAGAACCTCTAGGAGGACTAGAGACCCATTCTCCCTCACAAAACTGGTCCCACCTACTGCAAATCAGAACATGATTGGCTGATTCCTCTCCCTAATGATGTTGGTGGTTAATTTGACACAATAGGATTTAAGTGAGAGCTTGTTTAGTTACATCCACCTAGTTATCACAAAGAGAAACATCCTGTTTGGATAAAGTTTTTTTGTTTGTTTGCTTCCATAAATCAGTAGACTTTTTCTGAAGGGCCTGAGGCTATAGATGTGAACTTTATTGGGTATGATGTTGGGACTCTGCCACACATACAACATGCAAAGACTAATTACCATCAGTGGTGGTGTGAGAACTGTGATCTGGTAAGATAAATCGTCCTTCACCGTGTTCTCCACAAGTGGGTGAGTGCATGTGCAGCGTTCACCCAGTGAACAGGTCTGAATGCTTGACCTCTGCAGTGAGGGGGTCCGGTTGCTGTTTTCCTGGCATTTTGCAGGAATGTTTTGGGCCCACTTGCCCCCTCAAGTTATGCAAATTGATCACCTTTATCCTTCATCATCTGTGGTCAGTTTGAAAATTATGAACCCCTCCAACACAGCTCCAGCATTCTTGCCACTGTTCTCGCGTCTCATGGTGTCTCAACACATTCATAAGTTTTTTTCCTTTAATTTCCAGAGGAAAGGATCTCTTTGTCCAGCCTGTTTCTCCAAGACATAACTGAGCTCAGTTTAACATCAGTATGACACTTTGACCATTTTCTCACTCTTTACATTCATCTCCTGAGAAAGAGCCCTACTCTAATCTCAATCTGAAACCAATTTAAGATCTTAAAATGAAGATTTCTTTTCTCTCACTGTTCTGATCTTTGTCTTGGATCTTCAGATAAACCATAAGATCCAAAAGAAAAAAGGTCATCTTATAAATGAGCCTGAAATTTGTCTTAGTGATCAAATTCAATTGCCAAAACTACCAAAGAAAGACAGTTTTGAGATCCATAAGGTTGTTAAAGAGAGGAAAACTGAGAAGCTGATGAGACTAGCAAAGAAATCGTGTTAGGTTGATATTTTTCTTTTTGCTCCTTTTTTCCCTTAAAGGGGTTTTAGGAGAAACAGATCAAACATCCACATAGGATGATTTATTTCCGATGAAACAAAAAAAGGACTGTTGTGAGCAGAAACATCTTCCTCAGGAAAATCTGTAAATACAGAAGATGAATACAACTATGAATCTGAGTAGTATGGAAAGTAGTATGAAAATATCCTGTGGATTTGTATAATGAGTATAATGAGCCTTGTTGAACTTTATGAATCTCAAACAGGACATTTTGGTGGAGGTGTCATGACCTTGGACATTTTTATTTTTGAGTGTGGTCAGGAGTTTGGGCAGAACTAGCCCAGCTGTTGGAGACCCCGCCGCAGCCCGGGGGAGTGCAGCCCGACTCGCCCGCCAGCCCCTCTCTCGCCTCGGCTCTCGTTTCCCCCTCTCGCCGGCAGGTCTCCCGGGTTTGTAGGGACAGCAAAAGGTTTTCGACACTGTTTTTTTTAACCCGCGTCTTGCAGTATCGGTGGGTTCTGTCTGTGAAGAAAGACTTAAGAGGTTTTTTTTTGTCTTCACTATCCAGGCAGAACTGCTCCCAGCGGAAGATGGCGGTCAGGATGCTGAGTGGAGCTGCGGCTCTTTTTAGCCAGATTGCGAGGTTGTTTTGTTTCGCTTGTCTGTTTTGATTGCTTTCGCATTTTGGGTATGGTGGGCTTCGTCTCAGGTGGGGTTTTCCACCCGTTTGCCTGCTCACACTTCCACGGAGGATCTCCTGCTGCGGGACTGGCTTAGCCGTGCAGTACAATAGTCAGACGAGACGGCAAAACTAGGGCAAAAGTGGGTTAAAAATGTCGGATACTAAGGTAAAAGTTGCCGTCCGAGTCCGCCCGATGAACCGAAGAGGTGAGTCAGACACATAGTCTGGTTTTCAGGGACATTTTTGGTGTTTTTGACTGAAGTTTGGGCTCGTTCGCAGCCCTCGTCTAGGAACTTTCAGTTCCACCTTAAAAGCTGCATTAGTTACGCACGGGCACCTCCAGTGCACTTAAATGGACTTGCGGCTGCTTTTAAGGTGGACCGGGAAGAAGCCAAATTCAGCTCAGGATTCTCATGCTTTATCATTTTGATTTTGATGTAACTTTTATTTTTGCACGTTCTTTTGAACACTTAAAAAGTGGCTTTTTGGCTTGTCTTGACTTTTTTTTAAGGAAAAAACCCCCAAAACTTTTCTCTATTGCTTTGCAGAGATTGAGCTGAGCACCAAATGTGTGGTGGAGATGGAAGAAAACCAGACGATCCTTCACCCACCGCCCTCAAACTCAAAAGGAGACAACAGGTAAAAGTGATTTGTGTGTTTACTGCTCATGTTGTTGATCAGACTGAGAAGAACTTGTGGACTTGAGATGTGGACCAGCACCCCAGAAACTGAGGCCTGGTCACTTCTTTTGCATGCAGTGAGGATGGCATTGCTGAAGTTGGGTCCATTTCCAGGACAGTGGTGCAGTGTTTGCTGGGAAGGTTAGGCCTTGCATTTGAAATCTTTTGATGCTCGGTGCATGGCTGGAAAAGTTTCTAAGACCCATGACCGGGTCTGGTGGCTGCTCCTGCTGGGCGTGTTTGCAGTGGCCTACACTGGGAAGAACTGGGCACTGCACTGAGTGTCCACTTTCCAGCAAGTTTAGACATGAAAATGTCCTCGTATCATGCCGTTACCAGCTTTGTATCCATTATAAGATAAAATAAGCTGCTCTCGGCTGCCGTCAGATTCCAAACATTTGGATCTGATGCCTCTGATAGAGTTTCAGGTTGTAAATATGATCAAAGCTCATCCAGCAACCCTTTTCATCAAAAAAGTAGACAAAGTTGGCTCAGGATCCACATTCCAGTGGTGAAGCTGTAACAGTTCACTCAGAACAGACTATGCGGGAAGGGCAGGGCAGATATCTCCAGCAGTAACAGTTAATACCACGTTGGTGTGTGTATGTGTGTGTGTCATGCAGGCCTATGCCATCGCACCTAAAAGGTGTGCAGAGTCTTGCTGAACTAAATCCACAGTTACTGTGAAATTCTGATTGAATACAATGAAATTACAATTAAAGTAGAAGCAAAATACTTTAGCAAAAACCTCTTGAGCAGAGGAACAGAAGAACCATCTTAAAGAATGATTTAATAGGGGAACTCTACCAGCTTTTCAGAATTTCTTCATCATTCAGTGCCTGACATGTAAACAAAGTCACTCAGTGGGTTTGATGTGAAATTGCATTGTAGAATGAATGGAACCAGGGGTCTGCAACATATTTAGTTTACTAACAACCCCCAGTGACAGTTTATGTGGATGTTCATGATTGTAAAATAGTGATTCTAAGCTTAGTCAGTCTTTTGGGGGGACTATTTTGCATGGATCCCTCCACCATGAATGGATTTAGTTGTAGGACCAAAAGTTTCTCAGAACTCTGGTAGAACGACGTCTCATGCGTCAGGCGGTGCAACCATAATCAGTTCTTGGAATAACATTTGGTGAAGGAGATTTTAGAGCGGACGTCTGGTTCCATTTACCACCGCTGTGAACAAGACAAGACTGAGGTCAATCCGAACTCTGTTTACATCTTAACCACTTAATTATAGGGGAATTTTGGAAAATTGGTGGAGTTCCCTTTTGTTGTTACTTAGTCACTTATAGAACTGGGCTCCTCTCACTCTGTTAGGTTCTGTTCTGCTCTATTTTGATGCTTTTTGGTTTGAGATAAAATAATAAACAACAGAATAGTGCAAATGTATCATAACTGTGCTGGAAAACGTGGAGCTGGGAAAAGGTTGCCAGTTTCTTGCTGACCTCGTGGTACTTAATGCTTAATAACACGTCAGGAGCCAGAATGAGCGCTTTGTTGGTACAGTTCTCGCTGCAGGCCGTTTGCGTTTGGAAGCAAATGTCCGGAGTGAGCAGGTCATGTGCAAGAGATCGGTGAGGGGATCAAATGTAGAAAATGCGCTGTATGCTTGAAACCTGCCCCTGTGCTGCACGTGTATTTGCAGGAGGCTAAATTAAGACCTCAGTGAAGTTATTTCTGAATCTTGATACCACAATACTTCCTAAAACAGCAAAAACATAGGTTATTATTGGGCATTAAAGGGAACCCCACACACCATTATCACTGTTTATTGAATCTATCGTTACAGATATTTATCCTCTCTCCTCTACAGTAACAGTAAGTTATTTGCTGTTTTCACTTAGTCTTAAAGGGCCCATATACCACATTTGTTGTGTGTGTGTGTGTTTATAATTTTGCAGTTCTTATTTTCTGAAGTCCACTTTTTATGTACTAAAAACAGTAGGAACTCTTTTTGTCCCTTAGAATTAAACAGGCTGTTTTTGTTATTGAACCTTTAAGAATGAGATATATAAATACGCGGGCTCCTCAGCCCATTCCAGACTGTTAAAAGTGAAGTGGAGAGTGAACTGTTTTGAGACTTTAACAGTGTTTAGTACTATATAGGTGAGAATTCAGTAATTCATCATATGGGCCCTGTAAAGCTGTAGGAGCAGGGCCACATCACAAGGTACCGGGTCTCATGATGCTCATAGAAAATTCCTTTATTCAGAACAGAACTGGAAGTGGGTGAAGCCGTAGCTCAGCTATGAAACATAATTGCCCAGGTTTCCTTCTTACAGCAAATGTAGAGGATCAGCTGAGACAGCTATTCATGTCTGAAGTTAATTGAGATGTTTGCTTTTCACACTGGAGATCTGAGGCCAGCACTAGAAGTTAATATTAATCCGAATATTTTACCATAAACACATTCACAAAGCTTCTCTATTGTAATTTTTTAGCACTACAAATTGTGATTGCAATGCTTTTCGTTATTTCGTATTGAAGGGTTATATGTTTATATAAAGGGATTTAAGAGTGTAAATATTGTTAATGTTTCACAATTAATAATTTACCCCCTGTCCATACAGTCCATAGATGGAAAATAAGCTACAGAAGCAGCCCGCTTTCAAATCATAGATTTTGTGATGTCACAGAACCAGCACAGTTACGTCTGTCTCCTTTTTCAGCCGACTGCAGTTTAGTTACATTCATTCATGCTGAAGTTCTAAGGAGAGTTTCAGTCTCTGTATTGCTGCGATACAAGGCAGCCAGTCAGAAAAATGAAATATGAAAAGGAAAAATGTATAATACGGGCCTTTTAAAACACCTCAGCCGATCAGGGTCTTTAGTGGTTAAAGACTGAAATACTTAGACTTTTGCTGGGATGCATGACAACCTCGATTCATCAGAAGACCCAGTAGCTCACCTGGAGCTGTGATGGTCACCTGTCAGAAACACTGTGATTGGTTAGAGGCTCATTTGCATACTACAGCCTTTTGTGAAATCAGTATTGTAGAGACTGAGATCGCAATAATGAGTAAAGGGGTCATATGCATATTATGCACTTTTTGCATCCTTTTGTATTTCCATTTGGGTCTCTACTGCTCCTCTAAACACTCAAAGGTTTTTGCTAAAAAAAAACATTAATCTGTTTCCTGTGAATCAATTTAAAGATTTTGGTGTCAGGAATCATGTGCTTTTATGAGCTGTTTGCCCCCTACCCCTCATCTATCGAGCGTAATTACGTAATAATGCGGAAATTTGCGTAGAACCACCCCTCATCTATCGAGCCCCACCCACTAGATTAGTTGAATATCCGACATTTTTGTCTGCTGGTTTCACGACGCCGAGCGCTGTGGCTACAGGCAAAGGCAAGTCACTCATGAAGTGTTGTGTTCATCTCGCTGTGGGTCCGACCTGGGGTCGTACATATAGGGCTGGATAGCGCCTCTGTTTCACGTGTGTTAAACACAGCGTTAGCATGGGATGGGTGGGGCGTTGCCAGCAACAGCTTATTTGCATAAAAGTGACAGAGCCCTTAAAACGGCTCATTTTGAAAGGGACTGAAACTGTCAAGAATAGAGCTGGTGAGTCTCTTTATGCGAGCGTGATTTTGTGCAAAGAACATCATGAACATGTTTTGTAGCCCATAGACCTGTTATAACTAAAGTGAGTTTTGCATAATATGTCCCCTTTAACAGACAGTATACTGTCCAGCCCATTTCCGGGCTGATTGTGTGGAGCTGCAGATTGTGTTTTGATGCAGGTGAGGGACCTCTCGCATTTCACATGCGGCAAGCAGGTCCTCGAGTGTCACACTGAGAGATGAGATGAGGGAAAGTGCGGCTTCAGCGGTTTATTGCTGGAAGAACCACAGCAGAGCTCAGTTTCTCTGTCCTGTGAGGCAGAGCTGCACCAGAACAGCACCTTCAGCTTCAATTTCAACTTGAACCTAAAGGGAAATTCTGCCTGTTTTTCAAAACTCCCTCATAAGGGCTGCCCGATATATTGTCTCTTAATCGTTATCACAATATTGGTCTCTACAATACCGATATACTGAAATCGCAAAAGACCGCAATATGCGAATGAGCCTCTGGCCAATTGCAGTGTTTCTGACCAATCACAGCTCCAGGCAAGTTACTGGGTGTTCTGATGAATCAAGGCCTTCATGTAATCCAACAAATGTCTAATTTTTAACCATTTAAGGTGTTGGTGCATGAATGGATAGGGCCAAATAGACTGTTTTTGTACCTTATTTTTCATATGTGGACTGGACGAATGGGGGCAGTAAATTTGAAACAATATTTACAGAATTTAAGCCTTTTCAATTCAAGAAAAGTGATGAGATGGGCCTTTTAATTGTAGAAAGATATTACAAGCACTATAATTGCAGTGCTGATACTTTGTTCATGGTGCACATGCCTAATTCAGTGTATGAGATGTAAACAAACTTGTTCAGAGTGGGTTTGGTGTGAAACATGGATTTCTTTACAGTGGTGGAGCCAAACGTCTCCAACACATATACAGTCGTTTTATTCTCTGTTGACCACCGTCGAACCTTGATGGGCATCTTTAGTATTGTACTGATGCCAATATCAATACTAATCAATACCAATAACGATATCAATACTGATCAGTACTGCTTATCAATACTGATCCTTATGAATACCTTTATACATCCCACTCTCCATAATTTGGTGCAGAAAATAAAGATGTCACATGAAAAGCTGTTAGGAGATTCAGAGAAATAAGGTTCTAAACTGTGTACTGAGTTTCTTGTATAAATAATAAGTGAGGAGCATCGCTACAAATGTTCGGATGAACGAATGTTCACGCCGCTCCGTCCCTCCACTGATCCAGTCCAGCACCCATCGTTTAAAAACACGGCTAAAAACACAGACAGCGGCACTGTCTGAACAGGAGATTCTCCAGATTTCAGTACTGACCGGTCAGGAACCGGGTTCTTCACTACACTCTAACACATATAATGCATATAATATAAATGTACATGTAATTCACTGTGTAATTGTTTAGTTAAGTGTAACATTATGTGTTTTTGATATTTATTATATTAATTGTATAGCTCAGAAACAGTGGTGACTGTGAGCTGGATATTAATTAACAACCCTCAAAATGAAAATGTGTTAATTACTTCAGTATTTGCATGTAAATCATTCTGTAATGTGAGCAGAATGGAGATTAAAATGGTGATATGATATTAATAACTCCACACTTCTAAAGGTTCCCTGGATTCCTTCCAACAGTGTGAATAACAGTTGAATGAGATCATGCTAACAATGTCCATTAGCCTTCATTCATGTTAGTGTTTTTTTAATGTGGGGTATTCCCATACAAGCCCCCCCCACACACACACAACTGGCCTCAGGTGCTTCTCCTCGTCGCTCACAATCTCTCTCTCCGTTTTAAGTGGGATGAGTGTTTAGAAGAAAGGGACCCTGTTTAACTATTTAGGCTGTACGGTCACTTGGAAATCAGAGCTAGTTAATCACTAACGGCTATTGCAGCCAGACTTCCAGTTGACACTTCTTAGAGCAGTTACCTGAGGGATAATGGCTGTGGGAATTATTCCAAACACTTGAGCTGCACTTGGTTATGAGGCCAGTGAACACAGTCCTGCTTCTGTTTCGAAGTGCAGCTTCACAGTTTCCGCACTAACACTGTAGATAATGTGAAATGGATGCATTCGTCAGTCCACTTTGCCAACACTGATGGTCTCCATTAAGCTTCAGAAGATGCTGTTAGTGCTGCCGATAACAAAATAATGGTGTGGTTTTATTTTATGAAAGATTTCTGACTGAAGCTTCACAAAGGCAGTTGGAGGAACTGAAGAAAGAGCAGGTTCTACAGTCTCACTCCAGACCTCATCAATTCCGAACTTTAAATGATCAGTACTCAGCCTTTAATCATCCAATCAAAACATTGTATACAAGTGCAAGGGGGGGTGTAACAGAGTTGGAACCTTGCTAATATCTCAAACGGCCTTGAAGGAGAAGAGGCACCAAAATTCACCTATTTTAATAATAATAATAATAATTAAAAAAAAATAATAATAATAATACAGCAACCCCCTGAAATTCGCAGGATTACATTCCAAGAGCACCTGTGAATTGTGAAAAGCCATGAATTTGTGATGTGGTAAAACGAAAAACCTATTTTTATAGTGTAAACCTTAAATATGTCCCCAAATATGCTCCCAAAATAATTTAATTTCATTCTAAACTCAGCTTAGTACATTACCCTTAAAGAAAATGTGAAGGTAAACCCGTATCTGTACTGTACAGTTTACACTAAACTCCTGCAGTGCTAGAATGTAAATACCGATGTTACCCCTGTACAGACTGTACTGTAATTCATGGACGGGCGTTTTGTTTGGTATAAGCAGGTCAATACAGTAATAAATGAATTTAATTTACAGTAATAAAAATACAGGGCTTTAAGAAGAACAAAACGAAAAACACTCAAGACGCTCCATGCGGGAAACTGGTCTGATGCGGGAATGCTGGACTGCAGCTGCCAGAGATGCATCACGTGGCAGCAGCCAATATACGGTTACGTTGTGTTCTCTCGCCAGTACTAAAAAATGTGTAGTTATATTGTATGTGAAAATTTAGCTGAATTTACGGTAATATTTATGTTACAAAATTAGTAAATTATATATTTTTAAATAATTTGGCACTAAAATGTGCAAAAAAGTATATATTGCCAAGAAATGCGCAAAAAAAAAATGCGCAGAACATCTTTGGTTTCAGGTAATTTGCCGGGGGTGCGGGGATTATTATTAGTTCGGTTCTAAGAAAAAATCTGCAAACGACTGAAGCCGTGAACTCTGAACCGCAACCCTGTACAATGTAAGAGCAATAATGTGATTTCCTCCGCAGGAACAGTAGTTGGACAGGTAAATCGCCTCGTAGTGATGTAGTTACATTTGATTGGCTTAGCAAAATGAAATAATAAGTGACTTAAAAGCTAGTATACATCTCCTGAGTGTGATGTTCTCTGTTAAACAGATGGGTTGTCTTGCACTAACGTTTTTCTTGTCTCTGAATGATCTGTGGGGAGCAGAGCCATTCTCTGGTTTCCCTCAGGCTGATGGAACACCTGTTCACATGAACGGGACGTGTGTCAGAGTTTATGTGCTGTGTGTCATCACCTCAGAAATGGCCATGAGCAGGAGATCCAGAGCAGACAGGATTACTTTACCCTCTGCTAAGCTTCTGCAGGACTATAAGATCTGCACAACAGAAATGAACCACACAATCCAGCTGTTATTCCAGTCATACTGTCAGATAGATGGATCGATAAGGAGATGGAGGGATGGATGGGTGTATGGGTGAATGAATGGATGAAAACATGGATGGATGGGAGGATGGGTAGGTGGGTGGATGGATGGAAGGGTGAATGAATGGGTGGATGGATGGATGGAAGGGTGAATGAATGGGTGGATGGATGGATGGAAGGGTGAATGGGTGGATGGATGGATGGAAGTGTGAATGAATGGGTGGATGGATGGATGGGTGAGTGAATGGGTAGATGGATGGATGGGTGGCTGGGTAGATAGATATATGGATGGACAGTGAAGTGAGTGGATAGATAGACGGCTGGATGGATGGATAGAAGAATGGACGGACAGAGAGATGTGTGGACACATGGATGGATTGATGGGTGGGTGGATTGAGAGGATAGACTCATTGATAGACAGAGATATATAGATGGATGGATAGACAGAGAGATTCATAGACAGATAAAAACATATATGGAATGATATAGATAGACTGATTGATTGATTGATTGATTAGTTGATAGATAGATTTAAAGTTCTGTGCATCTGTGCTAAAACCACCTGTGATTTGTTTGTGTTATTTAATAAATGAGACGCTTAACACTTTTAAAAAGCGCTGAACTCTCGAGTGTGTGTGTCGGGTTTTCTCACGGTGGAATGAAGAGTGAGTGGGGTTTAATGACTGAGGAGTGATGGGTGTTTTAGGGCCGGAGGCGGTCGTGGGTCACATTTCCATTGTGCTGAGACGTGTGCGGCGGTGTGACCCCCCCACTCTCGGGTTGCTGCCGGTGGTTAATATGACAAAACTGAAATATGAGTGTGTGTGAAAGAGTTTAAAAAGAGAGAGAGATGGAAAAGGGCAAGGAGAAGCACCTGAGGCCAGCGTCTGGAGGAGGGTGTGTGTGTGTGTGTGTGTGTGTGTGTGTGTGTGTGTGTGTGTGTGTGTGTGTGTGTGTGTCGCGGGTGGGGGTGGTTGGGGGGTGTCTGGGAATACCCTACTTTAAAAGAACGTGAATGAAGGCTAATGGACACTGTTAGCATGATCTCATTCAGCTGTTATTCAACTGTTGTATTGTTGGAAGGAATCCAGGGAACCCTCAGTGTGGAGTTGTTAATATCATATTACTATTTTATTCTCCATTCTGCCCACATTATAGAATGATTTACATGCAAATACAGAACGAATGAATAATTTTGTTTGGGTTTAATTCATTAGCACTGCTGTGCTGTACATTTATATGAAATTTCACACTTAATAAAACAATTACACAGTGAACTACATGTACATTAGATTTAGGGGTCCTGAAGAACCCTGTTCCTGACTGGTCCGTGCTGAAATAGAGAGAATCTCCGGTTTAGACGGTGCTGCTGTCGGTGTTTCTGCAGAGTTAATACACTCTAACCCAGCTGCGTTTTCAGAAGGTGGATGCTGGATTGGATCAGTGGAAATAAAAGTGTAAAACAGCTTAAACAAGGAGCAACATAAGTTAAAGGTAAAATATGTAAGTCAAATTAGAGTTTTTTGGGGGTTTTTTGTAAGTTTTTCAATTTATAAGTGAAGCTCAGGAAACTCAGGACACAGTTTAGATCCTTATTTATATTTAGATATTGTTTCCTTTACTCCCCTCTCACCCATACAGTCCGTGAATGGAAACTAATCTCACCCATACAGTCCATGAATGGAAACTTTTTTTAAGATCAGCTTTTGTGATGTTACAAAACCAGCACAACAGTAAAAGTAACAAAAGCAGGTTGGAAGATGGTCATGAAACAATGAATTACAATGAATTACAAATGACAGTTTTCGTTCAGAAACCTAAATAAATGTCCTGGAAAAATAAAATAGAAGGAAAATGTAGAAAATGTTCAAAAACAGCTTGTTTTTAAATCATAACTTTTGTAACAAAATCAGCACATTTTGTTCAGCCTTGCCTATTCATGCATAGATTTTCCAACACCTTTAGTGGTTAAAAAAGACTTTTGTTGCATTACATGAAGACGTTGATTCATCAGAACACCCAGTAACTCACCTGGAGCTGTAATTGATCACGCAGAGGCTTATATAGAGATAGCGATTAGGAGACGATATATTGTGTTGCCCTAGTAGGGAGAACCGATACTAATCTGGCATTTAGCCAGGGAATGTGGCTACATGCGCTTTTCCCAATTGTGTTTGGGCAAGAGCTGTTCGCTCCACTAATTTTCAGCCGTCCTTAACCATAAATGGCTTGGTAATAGACAGTGAGGTAACGGCCCCCCTTCGTGGTCCAGTGGTCCGCTACCCCGCCGTGACCTTTTTTTATTTTTACGCAATTTTTTTTTACCATAAAACTAATGTTTGGGTGTTCACACCTAAACACAGGCTAGTTTGATTAGCTTAGCAAAACCAAAGTAAAGACTCAGTTTCTAAAAAGCCAGTATTTTCTGGTCCGAGTTGCGTCCTTGGTTTTTTTTAAAGTCCTTTGATCTTAATAATTGAGGGACGTAGTTCTAAAACCTGCCTGTTTTGTGTTTGGTTGGTAAGGCCTGTGGGAGCTGGTGGTCCGGAGCATAGCGGTAAGGTATGAAGGGGTTTTTCCAGCGGGGTGGGGATCATAGGAATCCCCACTGCCTCTCCCCTCTGCCGATCTTGCCTCACTGCTGTGTTCAGGGGTGATTAGTGAAAGTCCGTCTCCATCTGATACAGTCCTGCACCAACCAGGCCTGTAATCTTCCTTTTATCCCATGCCCAGTCTCGCCCTCAGGGACTTCCTGAGGCCCGCGGGGCTCCCTGAGCTGTCTTATCACTGCACGGGATGAGGAGCCTGTGCACACACTAGGATTAGTGTAGAGCAGCACAAAATATCAGTTCTGCAGTTTTACTGTTACATATTGCGATTGCTGTGCCTTTCATTATATTAAAGGCCCCATATCATCACTTTCCTGGGATGAAAAAGGATTAAAGTCTGTAAATGTTGTTTCAAATGATATGCTTACTCATCCATCCATAAAGTCCATGTATGGAAAATAAACAACAAAAACAGCTTGTTTTCAAATCAGTTTTTGTGATGTCACAAAACCAACACTTTTAGATACATACCCCTTATTTTGGCTACAGCAGTTTAGCCCCGCCCATTCATGCACTGATTCACCTTTAATGGTAAAAAAAATAGACTTTTGTAGGGATTGTTAGAAACACTGTAATTGGTAATTGTATTTGTATATTTAGGCCTTCTGTGATATCTGTAGTGCAGAGACTAATACTGTGACGATTAGCAGAGGATACATTGTGCAGCCCTAGTATGGAGAACTGGTACCAAACTGTTACTGGTTCCTGACTGGTCAGCTCTGTATCAGATGGTACCCTTGGATGTAGAAGTTGAAAAGTCGTGTTCTAGCCAGGTTAGCTATGGCTGGCAGTACCAGGTGCTAAAACATTACGCTGAAACCCTGCTGCAGCATTTCCATAGATGGACGCTGGACAGCTCTGTGTCCCTGACTGGTTTAATGATACACAAATCCAGCTTCAGGAGGCATACTAGTCCAATTTTTATCCTGGGAACTTCAAAGCTCAAACAATACACATTGTTTATGCAAGCTGTCTCCAATATAAATTCCTAAAAGGTACCATGACAAAGCATTCCTGCCATATTATTGGCACTGGAGAGGTAGGAACACTACAGACCACTGGAGGGAGCAGGACACTGGAGAGAGCAGGACACTGGAGGGAGCAGGACACTGGAGGGGCAGGACACTGGAGAGAGCAGGATACTGGAGAGTGCAGGACACTGGAGGGGCAGGACACTGGAGGGTGTAGGACACTGGAGGGGCAGGACACTGGAGGGGCAGGACACTGGAGAGAGCAGGATACTGGAGGGAGCAGGACACCGGAGGGAGCAGGACACCGGAGAGGCAGGACAGTGGAGAGAGCAGGACACTGGAGGGGCAGGACACTGGAGAGAGCAGGACACCAGAGGGAGCAGGACACCGGAGGGGCAGGACACTGGAGAGAGCAGGATACTGGAGAGAGCAGGATACTGGAGAGTGCAGGACACTGGAGGGTGTAGGACACTGGAGGGGCAGGACACTGGAGGGGCAGGACACTGGAGAGAGCAGGACACTGGAGGGGCAGGACACTGGAGAGAGCAGGACACTGGAGAGAGCAGGACACTGGAGGGGCAGGACACTGGAGAGAGCAGGACACTGGAGGGGCAGGACACTGGAGGGGCAGGACACTGGAGAGAGCAGGACACTGCAGGACACTGGAGGAGCAGGACATGTGTTTTTGTGCTGTGATGTTGCTGTAGGAGCTGTGATACAGAACGTGAAGTGAAGGGGTGTGTTTTCACTCAGTTTTACATTTATATTAAAACAAATAATCCAAATAGAGTGACGAGGCTCAGAGTGAACATCACATTTTCACCACGGCATCAAAACCAACAACAAGTCAGTCCCCCTCTCCAGCGGTCAACCTCAGGAATGCTCCCTTTGTTCTTTTCCCTCCCTCAATTCTACACATTCTCTCTCTCCCTCTCCCTCTCTCACTCTCTCTCCCTTACTCTCTCTCCCTCGTTTCAACTCACACTGTCCCTCCTCTTTCTCTCCTTTCTCTGTTCTTTCTCTGCCCCTCCTTTCTCTCTCCTTCTGTTTCTGTCTGGTCTTTCTCTATCTCATTCTCTCTCTCTCTCTCTCTCTCTCTCTCTCTCTCTCGCTCTCTCTCTCTCTCTCTTTCTGTCTGTCACTCTCGCTCTCTGTTTCTCTGGCCCCCCTCTCTCTGGTGTGTGGTGTTTGTAATATTTTTGTTTGTTTCTGTGTGTGTGTGTGTGTGTGTGTGTGTGTTTATGCTGCTGTGAAGGAAAGTGTTGTTTTGAGCTTATAACATGCTGGAGAGCCCCACCCACTTTGATTTGGAGGCGGGGTTTTGTTTGGAGGGAACACTGATGCAAATCTTGATCCAGAGTATATGTGTGTGTGTGTGTGAGTGTGTGTGCACACTCTCTATAAGTGAATGCCTTGAGCTTTTAATGGAGACTTTAAACACGTCCCTGTTTATGTTTGTCTGTGTGGACATTGTTGGGGTCTTCAGGGGGGATGAGGACGTCACACTTTTCACACTTTTCAGTCTGTGTTACACTTCAGCCTGGAAAAAATATGAAACCAAGTTCAAATTCTTGTAAAAAAATGGTGAGAAATGCAACATTATTATTACTATAAGTTGTAGTAGTAGAAGTAGTAGTCTTAATAATGCAAGATGTGCAGAACCGCTTCTTGGAATTTCATACCAAGACTTGAGTATGTTAAACAGCAATCGGAACCCTGGGTCATGTCTAATATTTTGGAATTTGTTTAATTGGGACAAAAGACACCTGGAATGCCCGCTCTCCCTCTCTCTGTCTCTCTGTCTCTCTCTCTGTCTTTCCCGACTGACCTTTATGACGCCTGTGTTTGACTTTGCTGTGGAAAGTCCTCTCCTCAGCTCCTATTTTGAAACTCTTGCTCATTGGGCAAGAATGAGAATGATTCTTTTCCTTTTTTTTTAAATGTTACTGTGGTTGCTGGGCGACGGTGGAGTTTGGGAAGGATGATGACGGAGTGTGGAGAATGCCAGAGACGCCCTCATCCGTTTCACATGTGTCCAGTTTTCTGAAGGGGGTGGGGGTGGGGGGGGTGGTCCGTCCTTCTCGTGACCTCAGAACAGCAAAGAGAAGAACTTCCACAGCTGTTCAGCTATTGAATGACCCCAAACATCATCCACCATGGGTTCTGGGATCAAGGACCACCAGGTTTAGGCATGTTCTGAACTTCATATAGTTGTCCTGTGGACACTTTCAGAGAGAGGACAGTTATGCTGAGTGATGGGGAGAGGGAGGACCACCCTACCCACCCAGAGAGAGAGAGGACAGTTATACTGATTAATGAGGGAGAGGGAGGACCACCCTACCCACCCAGAGAGAGAGAGAGAGGACAGTTATACGGAGTGATGGGGGAAACAGAAGAGGGCTGAGTGCCGCTGTCTGGGATTTTCTGTGATTGATTCATCTTTATTATGAGAAAGTCGACTCGGTGAACTCAGCTCAGACCGCTGAACCAGCAGTCTGAGAAGAGACACACAATCCATGGGACTTTAATATAATAATTAATATCAAGTCCTGCTATAATTTCATATGAACCATTTCCGATGCCAGAAGACATCTTAAATTTGACTACATTTATTGATGTGTATACACTGGTTCTGCACAATACATATGATTTTTCAATCACCATGATATCGGCCTCTGCAATACTGAAAACACTGAAGGCTGCAGTATGCAAATAAGCCTCGAACCAATCACAGTGTTGCTGACAGGGAGACCAATCACAGCTCCAGGTGGGTTACGGGGTGTTCTGATGAATCGAGGTCTTCACATAAGATGCTGGGTTTTTTTTTTCAGGTTTTTGTCATTTTTTTGGTGTTTTCTAGCCAAAACATTTAAATGTAAATGGGATTGCATAACTGTAATGAATTATACAGTTGTGTAAATACGTGTGAATGTTTATGCTGCACACAGCGTGTGTAATACAATGGCTGGTTTTAGTTCAGCTGGACAGTAATTAACACTGTAAGAGTGGATTTATTACTGTTTTGGGTGTTTAGGGGTAAAGGAAAACTCTGATAGCCTGTTATTTCCAGACGTGTTCCAGGTCCATGTTGAGGACGGGGAGAGGAATACTGGGCTTGGTTTCTGGATGAAGTGATAATTACACTCTGGAAGGGCTGGTCGCTTCCTCTCCGGCCCAGTGTTTTTGGTGTTCTCTTCACACTGGCTGTTTGGAGAGTGTGTGTGTGGAATTTGGAGGGTTGTCGTTAAAGCTGCACGATATGGACAAAATATCAGTGTAGGGATTTTACAACTACATATTGCGATAGAGATGCATTTCAAGATATTAAAGGGCCCATATCGTCACTTTTCTGGAATGAAAAAAGCATAAAGTCAGTAAATATTGTTTCAAATGGTAGGTTTACCATCCATTTTTGTAGCTTATTTTGTAGCTTATTTATCATCCATATATGATAAATAAGCTACAAAAACAGATGGTTTTCAAATCATAGTTTTTGTGATGTCACAAAACCAACAAGTTTAAATACATTCCTTATTCCGACTAGAGCAGTTTAGCTCCACCTGTTCATGCACTGATTCGCCAGCACTTTTAATGGTTAAAATCAGACTTTTGTTTGTTTACATGAAGGCCTCGATTCATCAGAACACCCTGTAACTCTCCTGGAGCTGTGATTGGTCACCCTGTCAGAAACATTATGATTGGTTTGAGGCTCATTTGCATTTTGCAGCCTAATGTGATATCTGTATTACAGAGACAAATACTGCGATAATGATGAGCAGATAACATATTGGCCAATCACAGCTCCAGGTGAGTTACTGGGTGTTCTGATGAAACAAGTGTCAAATTACCTTGGCCAGTATTTTACCATTAAAGGTACTGATTGGCTACGGTATTATTAAAGGGCCCGATTTCTAAATATAATACAGTTATGCCTTCAATTAGAATTTTTCCTTGACGTTAATGTAAGTTTGTGAGACACAAGTATAATTTATATTTATGTGTCAGAATAAATAACAGTATGTAGCAGTAAAATTTTGCTGACTGAGGAGTGCTTTCTCCAGCTGCTTTGTTTCAGAATCAAGAGACCACCACTCCCCTTATTGCTTCCTATTGGCTAATGCATCCTAGCATGCATATTTGCAGCATTAAAGGTCAACTGGGTTAATTTGGCACAAAAAGAAATGGCTGTTCTCCAAGGCTTTTGGCTGCAAAAGACCATCTCATACAGAGTGATGCAAATGTCTTGAGCCATCTCTCATTTCTTCGTATTTTGCTTCTGAATATCCAGACATTCTTACATTTTTAAGGTATTCTTGAGGAACATTTCTCCAGGTTTCTTGAACGACTTTCAGTCCCTGAACCTGACCAGTTTCAGAGGAATGTTTTTTGTTAGTTAAAACACAAAGTGACCTATGTACGAATCATTCAAGCAGAACAAAGAGCATCTAACTGAAGTCCTGAACCAGGCGGTGATCAGTATACTGGTGGTGCTGAAAGCTGAGTGGTTGGAACTCCTTTATCTAGGCTCCTTGTGTTTTTAGGTACTTTGCAGGTACTTTGCAGCCTGTCACAGCAAAACATTTGTTTCATTTAATCCACAATATAATATTTTAATAAGGTGATTCAGAGTAAAATATAAAGAAACTAGGGTTTTTAAGACTTTTGCGCAGTACTATACGCATGCGTGGGGGTCTCTGTTGATCTTAGAGAATGTTTTCTGGCTTATGTTGCAAGAACAAAGTTATTTGTGCTCAAATTAAAAAAAAATAAGGTGTAAAAGTGCGGTGTTGCTTTAAAGTTGTAAATCTAACTGCTGGTTTAACTGTGTTTTATAAAGTTGAGCTGGTGTGATTCTCTCTCCCTTATTTTCCCCCATTTCCCTTAATCCAGGGACTGAGTAGCACAAAACCCACCAGATTAACCCCCCTCCGCTTCCCCCGTCTGACTGTAGAATGCCCAGCGGGGCCAGTCATTCCACAGAGCTAAAAGTGTATGAACGCTTCAGTGGGGGAGTTTCTTTCACAGTTCTACTCGTGTGCTGGTGTTCCACACTAATATTCAACAATCCATTACTTTGTTTTATTAATTGTTATATACCACCCTACCCACCCAGAGAGAGAGAGGACAGTTATCCTGAATGATGGGGAGAGGGAGGACCACCCTACCCACCCAGAGAGAGAGAGAGGACAGTTATACTGAGTGATGGGGAGAGGGAGGACCACCCAACCCAGAGAGAGAGAGAGGACAGTTATACTGAGTGATGGGGAGAGGGAGGACCACCCTACCCACCCAGAGCCAAAGCTGTGAGCCATTGAACACACACATTTTCTCTCTCTCTCCTTCAGCCATGGCACAGTTTCTCAGAGCCCCCAGAGCAGAAATTATAGGTGACACACTGACACAGAACTAAAAAAACACTGGGGGTTTATTATTTATTTATTTATTTCTGCGGGGGCCTTGCGCAGTGATGTGAGGGGTGTTCTTCTGGCGGAGTTGTTCGTTTGGTGGCTGTGTGTGTGTGTGCGGTTATGCAGGCACGCCTTATGAATACACACGTGCTCATATGACACAAAACTGCCACACATGATTACAGTGGTGTTCCTAAACACGCCAATTCTCCCTGAAACACACACACACACACAAACACACACACTGTGAGCCGCAGCCTCTGTCTTAGTCAGTCTCATGCTCATTTGTTTTTGTTTTTTTATCATGAAATAGAAAATTGAGCATTAAATTTTCCATAGTTTGTTTTTGTCCTGAAAATTTCTGTAAAAATGTAATTTTAACCCATTCATTAATTTTTACACAGCAGTGGAATATTAACACACAAAGTACCCTCACTTCACTCTAACACCAAAATGAGGATAAGGTGGGAAAATTATAGAACTGGGATCACTTATCGATTTGTGTAAAATTATTGCTAACGCTAAGAAATTGATAAGTGGAAGTTGTCGTTGTTTTCTTTTCCAGAGGGGCTCTTTATTTTGTTTATTCTTTATGTTCTTTTGATTGTCGGGTTCTTTTTACGCAGAGATGTTGCGGAGTAAAGAAATGGATGCAATTTTTAACACACTGAAGCTTTGATGGTCTTTTATGCAACAAGAAGAAGAAATTAAGAAACAAATGGTGACAAATGATTGGTTTTCCAACTGAAAGCTACTCCCACAATGCTACAGCATGTGTAATATTTAATACAAAGCTTCTGTATTACCTTAAATTTCTAATTTAAAAATAAAAGTACATCCACTGATATGTTTTCCTCTAAAGATCAGGATCAGTGTCCAAAACACTTTATCCTTTACTGTGTGGATCTACCTGCAGTGTGTGTGTGTGTGTGTGTGTGTGTGTTTTTCTGCTTAGCCCCTCCATATAAACGCTCCCTGATGCCTGATAATGGAAATTGAATATCCCACATTAGCAGGAGATGCTTTTCTGCTTGTCCAGCAGTGTGACGTCCACCTTCGGGGACATTAGAGACACACCTGTAAATATGGAATTGCCTGAAGATTATTTATTTTCTTACCCCATTTTAGCAAAATATTTATTCACATCCAGTGTCAATTAAGAGATGTTGGGTGGGGCAGCTGGTGTCTTTTGGGAGTTGTTCCTGCGGACAGAAGGTCGTTGGCTCAAATCCCAGGAAAGCTAGTGGCACCACTGAGGTACCCTCGTGCAACATACCCTCCCCGATAAGGGGTCACTTAAATTTTCTTTAATCCTCAGTATCATTATCTTGATTGTGCTGCACTATATCAAATATAATTACACATTTAGAATGTATTTCCACAAGAAAAATCGCTCCACTGCTAACAGAAGCTCCATTTTCTGACATGCACGCCTGAACACAGGTGGGAGAAACTTGTGTGGCTGCTAAAGGCAGAGATTAAAACAACACAGAAAAAGCTGCCATCTACCAAAAACAGCTATCTCACCTTAACTCTCAAATGAATGCACTTTACTGTCATTAAGACTAAACATAAACACATTTTTATATCCAGAAAGGCACGTTTTGTTCGGAAATCGGCTAACTGAGCTGGCTAGCATCTTGCAGGCTAACCAGCAGCGCTAAAACAAGCATTCACAGGCTGATTATTTTTAATAAAGCAGAACGAACAGTGACACTTGTCTTTCATTTCGTTACTGACCTAAGCTTTAATATCTTAAAGGCTGTTTATGAGCCTGCCATCTCTTTATCTTTCGTTGTGGCTGCGTTTTGCTCTGTTTGGTGCTGTAGCACATTTCTGCTGGCCCTCCTTCTGTCCGCAGCTTCAGGTGACGTCACTTTCCCTCATGCAAACGGGGAAAATTACAGACTTTATACTCTGTATACTCTTTATACTCTTTATACTCAATACTCTGCCCCTGATCATCTGGTTAAAAACTTTCATACAGGTGCACGAACCTGTGGCAACATTGCGGCACCAAAATTCAGCAAAAAAGATAAAAATCACACTCAAAACATAACACACGCGCATTGAATTCTATTTAAATTTGATTTATGTTCCAACAGGTTTGAGTCGGCTCTTCTGACTTCATCCATTTTCCATAATTACCCTTTTTATACTATTTTTGTTACTGCTGTTCAGAATATATTGTTTAAAATAAACAAGTTACCATTCCTATTAACCCTTAGAACCCTGAGGGTATTTTTCCGGTTTCTGCATTACTTCTTCTAGCTTCTTTTTCTGTAAAAATCCACAAACATACATAATACAGCTTCTGGAAATTTTCAGTTCACACTCACATTAGCATTGTAATAAGATATGTTGAAACACAATCAAGCTATGTACAGATATTTACAGTCACAAGTAAGTAAATATTTTTTCAGTTTCTGTTTGTCTGTGCCACACCCCCACCCTCACACACACCCCTTCCACCCACCCACACACTCACACACACACCCCTTCCACACACCCATTCTCTCATACACACCCCTTCCACCCACCCCACATAATCAGAAATAAAAATGTAGTTCGGCTTTTTGACTTTTAAACAACACCATAGTAAAACTTGACTGCATTTTCAAAGCTCCAAACACTGTAAAGTTTATATTTTTAGAAGTTACGATCATGAAACAAAACTTCCTGTGATGTCTGAAGCTGCTCTGTTGACCAGAGACACAGAGGAACCGGATAGGGAATAAAACCATGTGCTTCAGGTGCTGAGAGTTACATAAAACACCAGTGATAACTGGGTCTCGGGTAAATTAACCTGGATTCCAGTATGATGCGGATGAGAGTGAGTGATTTGAGCCTCAGACTTTGCTAAACTCTGCCAGCTGGTCCCACCTGCATGACTGTGTCTGCTGTGCTTGTTGGAACTGATGAAGCAGGTAGCAGCTCAGGGTGTGATTCATTTAATGTGCTGTATCACACTTCAGTTCACAGACCAAACCTTCCTTCCAGTTCACAGACCAAACCCCTCTCTCTCTCTCTCTCTCTCTCTCTCTCTCTCTCTCTCTCTCTCTCTCTCTCTCTCTCTCTCTCTCTCTCTCTCTCGGTCACTCCGGACACTCCATCTGCACTGTCTGTTTGGCTGCAGTGGTTGGCATTAATCCCCTCACGCTCTGCAGTAACAGCTGTGGCATTAAGCTAATTACTACATACTGTACCTCAAATACTGTATCATGTTGTGTTGTTTCTGATCGTACCAAACATTGTATTAAATAGGGCTGCACAATATGGACAAAATATCAGAACTGAGATTTTATTTTGCTACAAAAGGATTGTATCATAAGTATCATAGCTATTGTACTGTGGTGTGTCATACCATATTAGACTGGGCAGTGCCATACTGTAGCATAGTGTACTGTACTGTATTATACTGTACCACATTGTATTGTACAGTATTGTTCTGTACCACATTGTACTGTACAGTATTGTTCTGTACCACATTGTATTGTACAATATTGTTCTGTTCCATATTGTGCTGTACCATATCGTATCACGCTACCGTATCTCACTGTACCGTATTGAACTGTACCGTACTGTACAGTACCATATTGTACTGTACAACATACTGAACTATATTGTACTGTACCATATTGTATCACACTGTACCGTATTGCAGTGTACCATATTGTACTGTACCATGGTGTACTGTACTGTATTGTACTGCACAGTATTGTGTACTGCATCATCCTGTACCATATTGTACAATGTCATATCATACTGAACCGTATTGTACTGTACCAAATTGTATGGTACCATATTGTACTTCACTATATCGTATTGTACCATATTGTACTGTACCATTTTGGACTGTACCATATTGTACTTTATGGTATTGTCCCGTTTTGTATCATGCTGTACCATATTGTAGTGTACCGTATCTTTGTATGAAAGTACAATGTAATTCAGACTGCACAAGCCGTTACCAAGGCTTTCATTGTTTCATGGCACTGGAAATATGCCCCTTTTCAGTTGCTGAAAACGAAGGATTCAGGCATGTATTGCAGGAACCCAGATACAAAATGCCAAGCCGACCTCATTTCATTCTAAGTATGTTGTCTAAATTTTATGAAGAAGTAAAGGCTAAACTGCTGGAGGGTTTGGGAAATGCAAAGTTCATTGCCTTAACTACAGATGGGTTGATCTCCCATGCAACAGAGAGCTGGATTACGGTCACAGTGTGCTACACTACGGACAACTGGGAGAACTCCATTCTCCAGACACGCACTGTCACCGTTTATCAGAAATACTACAGGAAATTATAGCGGAATGGAAATTTAACATGCCAAATGCCACCATACCTGTGACAACGGACAATGGCAGTATGGTTAATGCAGATTAAGCGGCCACGTTCATCTACCGTGTTCTTTAATATAGCCATTGTTCCAATTTGTAATAAAAAGCATGAATATTATTCTGTTTCTCTTACCAAAAAAACAACAAAAGAGGTATAAACCAAACTGGCTCAGAAACCGAGATATGAACCAAACCGTGGATTTGGAGAACTGTTACACCCCTGGAACTGTACAGAACTATATCGTACTATGATACTATACTGTACTATATTATACTGTACCGTCTCGTACTGTGCTGGATCATGTAGTATGTACATACATATATATTTATGTATATGTATACATATGTATACATATACATAAATATGCATGAATCATGTCTGCTCATATTGACCAGTGCTGCTATTCTGAATGTGTGTGAGTGTTAATACTTTATAGCATTAGTGTCTAGGGAGGCCGGTAGGCTGTCATCTCTTGTTAGTGTTTGGACGCTACATTGCGCTTGTTAGTGGCCCAGATCTTCTCTGTGTTGCTCTGCTCAGCTCCTCGTGGACTTTAATGAGGGGTCAGGAGCACAAAGCCTGTCCAGCCTAAACCCAGACTGAGTGGCACAAAAACAGAAACTTGTCTCTGCAGAGGCAGCCTGGTGGAGTCAGGAGTGAAATAAAGGCTGGTAAATCTCACAGGACGACTCAGTGGCTTGTGTTTATCTTTCTTACGAACATACATTTAAGAATGGAGCATAATGAAGGGTTATTAATGGTCTTATAGGGTTAATGAACAAGCTGCAGTTTCATTTTGCTGTTCTGACCATGTGATTCATCCAGATTATCTAAAAATGTTCTGTACACGGGAAAGTCTTCCCCGTGATTTGTGGTCTTTAGGAATATTGTTGAAAAAAATGCCAAGTGTGGAAAGGTTCAGAGCTCTGCAGGGAATCCAGCTCCATTCCTCAAGAGATACACCTGAGTGTGGCCTCCACTGTGTCAGTCTCTGACCACTCAAAGACTTGTTTGATTGTGATTATTTAGGAAATGATGATCAAACTTTTTGATATTATCAGATGACACTTTGTGTTTTGGTATTAGTATCAGACGATACTCTTGAGATTTGATAGCAGTATCGGACGATACTCTGAGTTTCTAAATTGGTACCAGACAATACTGTGAGTTTTGGTATCAGTATTAGATGATACTGTGAGTTTTGGTATCAGTATCAGACGATACTGTGAGTTTTGGAATCAGTATCAGACAATACTGTGAGTTTTGGTATCAGTATCAGACGATACTGTGAGTTTTGGTATCAGTATCGTCAATGTCAAAGCGGTATTGTTTCATCTGTAGAATTAGTGAGATATATTAAATCTTAAACTACAGAGGAAATATTTACATGATCATCAATACAGGCAATAAACCCAATATAATCAGTTATAATCCATACCACCAATAACTCTGTAGAGTTGCTGTAATATTGTGCAGCCTTTCCTGTGAGTCATCATGAGAGAGACGAGGGGGAGGGGAAGGGGGTCTGTCCCTCAGCTCTAAAGTCCGCCAGCTTTACTGAAGTTTACACAACAGAGCCGGCGGGACGTCCAGCTCCAATTCTGCTTCCGCACTCACGCTACAGCGCCTCCACCCCTCCGGACCCCCCAGGAAATACACCCACCCCACCAGGGAAGTACAGCCCTCCCAGGACGAGGGACAGAAACAGAATCTTCTTATTAAATTATGAATTTTACCTTAATTAAAATATTTAATGCCTTAATTAACCTGTGACCAGATTATATTTTTGGTTTCTTCATTCTAGTCATTTTGCTTCATAAAATTAACACATAAATTTGTTTTAAATTTATATGTTTATTTTATGAAGCAAAATAAAATTGTTTTATGAAGCACAATAAAATTAATTGTTTTAATGACGTGCTAAATGTATTTTTATTAATAATCATACTTGGTGCTTAGTACCAGTGTATTTACACATCTGTAACACATTCAGTGTTTCGATTTGGTTATTTAATGTATTTTGTTGTTTTGTTTTAGTGTTATCTCATTGAGTCCTTTTGTTGTCGACTTGTCGACTCCTTTTGATGGTGATTCGTAGGGGTGGGTGGTATAAACGGTATACGGTAGAAACGATATGAATTTGATCAACGGTCAAGATTTTGACTATACCGGCCTACCGCGATAGCAACTGTTGATGATAAAGCTGCGCCTGTTTTGGTCGAAAGCATGGCAGCGGCTGCAAGCATGGACCTTACACGGGGGGGAGGAGGAGGTGCTCGTAAAGACCTGGTTTGGGTTTAAGGAGTCGGATGTTGAGCAGAAAAATATAATCGGCAAAGTATGCCGGGCGACAGTAAGGCCTCGTCCACACGGGCGTTTGAATCAGGCGTTTTTCGGGCGTTCGTGGCGTTTTTCTGCTCATTGGAGCGAATCACAGCGTCCACACGAGCGTTCAGCCCCGGCGCTCGGCCGGCTGCGCGTTCGTGAGGCGTCAAATTCTGCCGAAATCCTCTCCTGCCTACGGCGCCGTATCAGGAGGATTTTTAAAACAATAATGTCAATTGTAAGTTTTAATAAAGAATAAAACTTTGTGTTCAGTGTAGAACTACAGTGCTTTCAATGTGGAATTATAAATCAAGATGGCCAACATGTAAACAATCGGGAGAGAATAATTACTGCCCCCGCAGGTGAATACATGAAACTACAAATCAGGCTGCAGGCTGGAGTTAGAGTGTCAGATGAGCCCAGTGTAACGCCTCACTGAAGTCAATCAAGCGCAGATACAAAACGCAACAAAAGCGCCTATGGCGTTCAGAGTGCATTAATTTAACTTGTCCGTGTGGACAAGGCCTAATGGCGAAGAGAGGGAATGCAAGTAACTTGTTTTATCACCTCAAAACGAAGTACGTTTTGGAATATGCGTCCTCCACATTTTGGAATATGCGCCCTCCACATTCCAGTCAGTCAAGTGGAAAGAAAAAAGGTGGCCCTACAGACCAGCAGGCTAATATTTTACAAGCATTTTCTAAAGGCACTCAGTATGACAAAAATAATAGGCAGTGGATTGATATTACAAATGCCATTACCGCGTACCTGTGTAAGGACATGGTGCCATTTCTTACAGTGGAGAAAAGCGGCTTTCAGAACATGATTAAGACACTCGACCCACGTTACGAGGTATCTAGCTGCAAACACTTTAGCCAAACTGAAATGCCCAAAATGTATGATAAAGTTCTTAAAAATTACTTGAAAAGTTTTGAAATTTTTAAAAATAAGTTTTGGACAATAAATGTTCTTAAAATGACATTCTATACTTTTTTGAAACGTGTTTATTTTGCTGCAATGTATCTGGTATGTGAGTATGTTCAAATACAGTCATTTTGACACACACACACACACA
>JBBPCX010068249.1:0-12398 GCA_037974365.1 Hydrocynus forskahlii | reverse complement strand
TTTTTCCTGGACTGCCTCCCAAACAACCTGTTGACATGTAGAGAGCATCTTATGGTTGTAATGGAGACTTGGTGACCTCAAGATGCCACTCTGAGCAACTCAGAAAATTATAAATTACAAAAAAATTTCAGTTACATTTTTTTGATAGGAATTATTAGGGGTGCCAATAATTGTAGAACCGGTGGTTTTGCTAAAAAATAATAATTTCTTAATGATCGATTAAATTTACTTGAGTTAAAGGTTAGATTTTTTTCAGTATGAGAATATGTTAGTGCAATAAAAAACAAGAATTTATTTAAACCGTGAAGCACATCTTTATCAGGGGTGCCAATAATCGGGGAGGGTGCTGTATCTTTACTTCCACTGTAACTGAGCTACTGAAACTGCATTGGGGTGGTGGTGGCCTCAGGGACCAAGAGGTCATGGGTTCGAATCCCACCTTCAGAATACCACCACTGGGTTCCTGAGCAAAACCCTTAACCCCCAAGTTGCTCCAGGGAGACTGTCTCCTGTAGTTAGGGAATGGAAATCGTTTTGGATAAAAGCGTCTGATAAATGCCGCAAATGTAAAGAGGCCCCTTATAATCACACGTGAACACAGCACACACTGTGAACAATGTGAAATTCTTTCTCTGCATTGAACCCATTCACCAAGTGAAGCGGGGAGCTGCCAACAATGAGGGGCGCCCAGGGAGTAGTGTGTGGGGATGGTACCTTTCTCGAGGGAACCTCAGTGATCACACCAGCAGTGTTGGGATGTGAATCCAAAACCTTCAGATTGCAGGGGCAAATCCCTAAGCACTAGGCCACCAGCTGCCTGACAACTACTACTTCTGCAAAAACTAGTACTGCTAATACCATTACTTATACTACTACAACTAATACTACTGCTACAACTATTACAGCTACTACAATTACATCTGCTACTCTTACTTCTACTACAACTACTGCCACTATTTCTACTGCAACCACTGCAACCATTTCTACTGCAATTACTTCTTCTCTTGCTACTACTACTACCATTACCACTCCTACATCTACTACTAATAATACTTATTCTTGTTATTATTATCATTGTGCATATATTAAATAGATTATAATATAGAAAGATGATAATAAATGTATTACCATGGGAAGCTTTTTCCGCCAGGTTACCTTCACATGTACTTTACCTCACCTGAATTCTTGATTCTGGACATAAACTATATATAAAGCTTATCATGCTAATTTTTCATATTTGCATCCATTTTTCCTCTAATGATCTTTTCAGGTGCTAATTATAATAGTATCTAGTTGAAGAAGAAAGATGTGGACATCTACTAAAAGTTCTTGTAACCAAAAAAGTAGCATAACAAGAGAAAGAAGAAATATTCTCCATGTAGCAAAATTGAAGTAATTCTGACTGTTGGCACAGGTCAGTTTGGCCTTTTTGGAAGTGACAATGTGGCAATTCCAAATAATGTGCGGAAAAGAACAAAAAATACAAGCTTACAAGGTTACAAGAGATATACACTTACCTGCATAGAGTGTTTCAAAATAACTGTCATCATTAGTTTTACAACTTACACGCAACCCAACATTTTCCTTCAATGTAGTTCATTCTATGAGCAAAGAAACACTGTAGCGTCAGAGCTTTTATTCAACTGAAGTTAGACATTTGAATTACATTGCTTCAGATCTGGAGCTCTTGAGTTGGAAAATTAATTATTAACACAGCATTCTTACTTTCTTAACTTCGTTCTTTAACCAGCGTCTCTGGAGAAACCTTTTGGATTGCAGTCAAGTTCTCTCTCTAGTGGTTTAGACGAGCAGAACCGTGACAAGATGCTTGAGGCAAGAGCTTGAAAATATTTGCATAGGATAAGTATTACTGTTAAGGCAGCACATGTACTGATGGCAAAGGCTCTACTTGATCTTGATGCCTTGTTTTCTAATGTCGCCGTCAAACAGAAAGTATCTAAACTTCCTAGCACAATGACGGTTAGGGAAATGGATCTTGGATCCCTCCGGCAGAGTGATTGTGAATTTCCTAGTGGTGAAGGTGATCTTCACCTAAGAGGGAAGAAAAGAGGGAAGAAAAAATAACATAACCTTAGTCTACAGTGAAGTTCATTTTGATTCACTTTGACCACTACTTTGACTGAGGTTTTAAAAATGTCAAAAACACCTACATTTCTTTTATTTTAGATCTTAGAACAAACAGAAAAAACACAAGATCTTTGAAACTGGAGGAACTTTCAGGATAGTCTCCACCCACAAGTGGGAGGGGGAAGACCAGCAGAGGTAGGGGGTCAGCCGGATTCTAAAGTTTAATGTCAAAATACAATCAGAATAATAAATAATATGTTTAATTTAATTAAAGCCTTTCTACACACAAGGACATCAAAACTAGAAAACAAATATACTATGCAACAACAGGACTATACTGACACAGAGCTACACTTAAGACATTTCTTGGATAATGATATAGAGGAAGGTTTTTGGGCAATGAATTCCATAACCTGGGTGCAGAAACAATGAAGGCCTCCCCTACAGGACAGTCTGTGTTTGGGTAAACCAGAGTCTGTTGACCTTAATGTGGTGTAGGGATGAAGCAGGCCTTCTTTATAAAAAGGAACGTGGCAACAAAGTGCTTTTAAAAGTACACTGAAGAATTTTATACTGAACACAGAATGATACTGGCAGCCAGTGGAGGTGATGGAGTACAGGAGTGTTACGAGAGGTGTGTTTAGTGTGTGTGAGAAGAGCGTAGATCCAAGGACAGAACACCTTGACGCTCTAGGACAGAAGTGATATTTGAGGTACGTTTAGTATGCGTCCAGAGTCTGGTTGCTGAGTTTTGAATGTAAACAAGTAAGTGTTCTAGGTGGAAGACCAAACAGACGAGCATTACAGTAATGTAAGTCTAAGGGAGTAACTTTAAGAGACCGCTAGGTGGAGCTGTTGCACCGTTTTCCTAAGCGTCACTTGGCGGTCTTCTTACTGTTTGCCCTTCCAGAGATGCCATAGTTTCTATCTTTGCTCGCGTAGGAGGCCATGTTCTTTGTAGTTTTTCTGTGTACTCTGGAAGGTAATCCGCTTTAATAGCGAGCTGAAGTCACAGTCAACTATTATTAGAACTAAGGCCACCTATCCTGAAAATATATTTACGTGTTATGTTTGTAAAAATGTTATTCACATGTTATGTTGGTAAAATAAGGGTTAAGATGCCATTTGATGGATGGTACCGTTCAGTACACTTTATTTTAATGGTGAATTGCTGACTGTTTACTCATTAGCAATATAGATAAGTGATTGTATGTTAGATTGTTTGTTGTTTAGGGTGATTAGAAAGAATTTATTTTTATGGAGTGATGTTTGTGTGTTTGGTTTTGTCTAATGGAAGTTTTTCTGTGTACTCTGGAAGAAGGGGATATAAAAGGTCTCTCCCCAAATTCCGAACCCGTGAGTCTGCTTCCTGTTTCTCCCACGCCGCTTCACCCACATCATCACAATACAACGCAGAAGATTAATACAGGTGAAACTTTAATAAGAATAAAAATTCTTCCAACATTTCTCTCTTGTTTATACTTAAAAGTGCATACAGCATAGAACATCAATATTCAACACTTCATAAGATTTTAATTGAATACATCATACAAACTGGACCCTCTTGCATCTCTTCATAGGGATGTTCCTCCGCAAGGGTTGGCACTTCATCCCAAGGACATGCTTCGGGACAAGGCGGTGTCGGGGAGCCTCAGCGTCAGGCCTCTCAGACAGGGAATGCAACAGCATCTGCAGACAACCAAGAGGGCCACCCCTGTACAGACAGAAACTGCCAGAGACTAAATAAGAGTGCTCCATTTCCCAAACCACTTCCCAATACACATATACACATCTGGTACTCCACGGGGGACCCCAATTTTGTCGATCGAAACCTTAGAGTCAAAGGAGCCATGGGGGGCCTCTGGAGCCTCCCTGCGATGCTGCTGAAGGTGGGTTGTCAGTTGTGGGCCGGACAGTTGATTCAGGTCCTTCTGAGGCAAAATATAGAAAGGCATGAGAAGCTGCACCATTGTACAACTACCATCCCAATACTTAGGAAGCGTAGACCTTAATTTACAGTCACCACAAAGCCACCACACATCAGCTCGGCTCATGGTTTGGCCCTGCAGCATGTCAGGCCAAAACCCCTGGCTTGGATCAGACACATTTATCATAGTTTGACAAAAATCTGGACCTAGGACCCCCACGCTTTGACCTTCCTATCTTCCAAAAGGAAGCATGTATAGTTACCCTCATTCAAAGCGGCAGTTGGAGGCAAACCCTTAGACTTCACTGGTGGGAACAACAGTGAAAGTGTTTTACACACATCAGAAGTGGGAGTATAATACTCCTTATACAATAGCAGCATGCATTTCATACCTTGAGGACTAACTTCGTCATCCAGTTTAAATGTGCGGCCTGGCTTTTACACAAGCAAAAAGTCAGATTTTTTACTTTCACGAGTGGTGTATAACATCCACTCCAACCATTAATTCTTATCCCAAAACCCTGTCTCCATGGCAATAGTGTCCTCAACGGTCAGTTTAGTAAGGTATTTAAACACTTTTTCGGGACCAGGTGCCACTGTTGGTCCCACGCTCCAATTAGCATTTCCCTCTGGACTTATTACATTAATGGTGATTAATTTCAACGGGTCTTTTCCAGATACATGGGCTCCCAAAACGTATGTACCATTATCCTTTTTTAATAGGGTCTTTTAGTGTCATGGACTCCTGTGACATGTGTGCAATTACATTACCCCACGATTTGCACCAGCATCCAGAGGTGAGTTGTCTGCCATATCGTCCCCTGTGATCGGAGCATGTGGTTGTGGTCAAGCACAGGTACTTGTTGCTCTACCTCCATGCCTTCTGGTCTCCTAATCCACAATCAATGATACTGCAGAAATCAAATTCTACTACACAATCAACCCCTTCAGCGCAATTAATGACAAGGTTAGCATTCCATGTATCTTTTACTGAGAAAAGTCCGAGAACCCTCGCTACCACAGCAAGTCCATAAGATCTTTTCACTCTCCCTGCTATGCTATTGTTAGAAAACTGTGTCTGATTCTCAGAACATTCTGTTTGGTTCACTTCTCCCCCTTGCTCCTCCAGTGGGCGTCCAACAAAGATTATAGGGGTTACAATAATAATGGAAATCATCAAAAGGAAACATAATGGAACCCTTATCCCACACAGGCCAGGGTGCCTGAACGGGTGCCAAGGTCGCCTGTACTCCACAAAGTCTGCCAAAGGATCTCCCTGCTTCACTGGGTTTGAGGTGGGCTCTCCCTACTTGCCAGAAATCCCCTTTGTAGCCCAGACTTCCCCCCCTGCAGCCAGTAGGGCGAGAATAGAAATTACTCTTACTACCTTATCCTACCTTATCTTCCTTGAACACCCTCTTACAATGTGCCCAGGAGGCCCTTTCAGCGATCTTCACAGTTGTAGGAGTGCTCAGTAACACTTGGTACAGACCATCCCACCGAGGTTCATGCCAATGTTTCTTCTTAATTTTAGTTTTACCAGCACCCAACCCCCGGGCTGCATGTCCTTTTCCTGAGACTCCTCCACCTTATCTCCTGGAATCAGATGATCAGACACAATTTGCTTATTTAACAACACATTTCTCATATAGTCATCATCTCGAGTAAAGGAGTCAATTCTGGCACACGATAACTTCTCCCATAGAGTATTTCAAAAGGTGTCAATCCACTGCTGTTTGGAGTTATATGCATACTTAAAATTACCAAAGGTAAACAATAAACCCAACCATTTCCCGTTTCAGCCATTGTTTTGCGCAGCTTAGACTTTATTGTGCCATTCTGTCGTTCAACTAGACCTGCTGACTGGGGATGATAAGCACAATGATTTTTTAATTCAATTTTTAGTGTTTGAGCCATTAAGGCTATCACATTATTTACAAAATCTGTCCCATTGTCACTATATATTCTTTCAGGGACTCCGAACCTAGGTATAATTTCTTTTACTAATGGCTTTGCTACCGTAATGGCATCTGGATTTATTGTGGGGAAAACTTCTACCCACTTGGAAAACGTATCAACTATCACCAAACAATATTTCTTTCCCTCTTGTTCAGCTCAATAAAATCCATACAGATGTGTTGGAAAGGATATTATTGCGTTGGAAATTTGACAGGAGCCACTGTCCCTGGTCTTGTCAGTGTTAAATCAGTGGAATAATAATACTTTGGCTCACCACACGCCTCCAAAACATAGGCCTGTTCTCCATTTAATTTAGCAACCTGCATACTCCCGTCTTTGGGTATGATTCCGAGACCCAAGTCAATCATTTTTATGGATCACAGATCCGGAAGCTCCTGTGTCCAGCAGGAAGGTTATAAGCTCAAGATTTATTTCAAGTGTCTGTTCTGGTTTAGTCTCACTAGCTAACATGACCTCAATTTCAGTTAGATTTAGAATTTCGTCTGTCTCTTCACTTGAATCATCATCAGTGTCCGTGTCATCACTACCTGTCTCATCAGTGTCTGTCTCTGTCTCATCAGTATCTGTCTCGTCCTTATCGCCGTCGGTTAGTCAGTGGCTTCACAGTCTTTCCTGTCCGGGCACTGCGCTGCCCAATGATCAGCTTTGCCACAAACAAAACACCCATCACTTCTCCCTTTATTGTTTCCTCCCTGTCCGCCTCTACCTTCGCAACTTTCTGCATGCTTCCTCACTCAAGCAACCATTAAATTCAAACTTCTTCTTCCACAACTTTAAAATATTTAACACAATTTTTACTCTGCATCACCTTCTCATCACCCACACAGATCTCAGCGCTATTACGATTACCCATTTTTTAACTTTGTTTTACTTTATTCATATATTTATTTTAAATGAATTTACCGGTAGTCTACTCTACTTAGACTACTGGTAGTGTCTACTCATTAGAATACTACCTGACTGCAAGCTTTTAACGGGCACATGGAGGTTTTAATTCCTGTAGTCTCCTCACCAAGACTATGGACTTGGAGTCCCTCAGATTACTAAGTATCTGACCCAATCAGACTCTCTTAGATAACTGAGTCTCAGACCCACCTTTTCTTTACTCTATTCTATTTTTTCTTTACTCTATCCTATTAACTAAGTCTCAGACTTTTGACAGAACCACGATGATGCAGGGCCTCAACACCTTAAAACAACTGACTGGTGATCAGCCTAGACAATTGAGTGCAATTCTCTCAGAACTGCTGCTGAAAGCCGCTGACAACAACGAAAGCCCTCTCCAATGCCAAGAGAGAAAATAAAACCTTTTATGCTTACCGTGTCAGTGGTGAGCTCCGGTTCTTTGGATCCCGTCACCAGTCCGCCTCCCGGTGGCAGGTTGGCCTCTTTTGACAGCAATTCAGCGGGAGGACTTTAATTAAGGAGTTTCGGACTCCTCGTGCACGGATTTCGACCCGGCTGAACCTGGACAGCGGAAAGGATATTGGAATCTGTCTCGAAGCACCAAGTTGTTGGATTAATTCCAGAATAAACTCAAATAAAAGACACTCACCACGAGACAGAGTCAAAATCAATAGTTGATATTTATTTTTGCAGCAAAGGAACAAGTCACAACAGTCAGACTAAAGTCTTACAGAGGAGTTGTTCAAATCCAAAAGTGAAACACAACAGTATATATAGGCAGTGAGCAGTGAGTACGTGACATCCTTAGTTGATTGTCAAAGCAAAGCCTGTGTTTAATCAGAAGCCTATGTTACCAAAAGGGAGGATTCCGTTCTATTCGTTCCCAGGTCACCCTGTCCTTCTTCCATCTGGCGTCCCCAAGAGGTGTCTATGAACAAAGGTGACTGAATTCCCCCAAAACGACATGTTCTTCTGGTCGTTCTAAGCAGAGGTAGACAGGCTGCATAGTTCACTCTTCCCAAGCCTGTTCTTAATATAATCACACATTGTGTAATACAACGCATACATTAAAGGTTAATGAAGCTAATACGCGCAAACACTCAATTAATACATGTGAAACTTTAATAAGAATAAAAAGTCTTCCAACAGCACTGTGTATATTACTGTAGACATGGTCCAAGGTGTTCTTGTCGCGGGTGGAAATGTCCACGTGTTGGTGATGTTTTGGAAGTATAGTCCGTAAGTTGCACTTGTTGAAGTCACCAGCGACAATAAAGACAGCGTCTAAATGAGTTGGAGCAAGCAAACACGTCTGCCTCGAGTGGCGCCATGTTGCTTTAAAAAAAAAAATGGTTGATGGTTATCCACATCTGGGTGAAGCCCCCCGCAGAGGACGCCGCCTGTTGCTTGAACAGGAAGCTGTTTCACTCGGTCCAGCTGCAGGCCATCTGGGACGACACTGGAAGGTTTCTGGATGTCTTCGTTGGATACTCTGGGTCAGTTCACGATGCCCGAGTTCTGCAGAACAGCCCCATGCTTATCAGAGCCCATCTGCCTCATGACGCCCTAAAGGCAGCCTATCTGCAAGCACCTCCAAGCTTGCTTCAACAGCTACCTGTCAAAGGCGAGGGGTGTTGTGGAGAGGCCCTTTGGGGTCCTGAAGACCAGATGGAGGTCCATCTTTCTCAAGGCCCTGGAGGTGCAGGTGAAGTAAGTGCCAGAGGTCATTGTCTGCTGCACTGTGCTCCACAACATCTGCATGAGCAAAGGGGACCTGCTGGAGCCAGATGCTGATGCTGATGTCAGGAGGGCAGTGGACCGACCAGCACCAGCATCTCTGGAGCTGTTGAGAGACAGAGGATGGCAATGAACTGTTATACACCAGATCATGATTACATTTAAATGTACCCCAGATCATTATGTACCCCAGATTATAATTTACTGTGTGAGTTTAGATTATAGTGTAGTGCGAGTTTAGATTGCAAGTTTAGATTGAAATGTAGACAATAAATAATTTGGCTGATTGGCAAATTTGTGTGTGTGTTTTTTTACATTTTTCTCAGATTGTTGACAAATGTAAGTAACTTTGGATAAAATGTCTGCTGAATGCATATATGTAAATTATTTTAAGCAGACCCAACTAGTGTCTTCACTCAGTTCAACACTTTGGACTAGCAGCACAGAGCTGAATGAATAATCAATCCAATAAATATGTCTGATGTAACCAAACTCAGACATAGAGTGAGTAAACAGAATAAAGATATACGATGCAAATTTCTTTATATTTTTAATATAATTCTTTAATTGTAATATAATTATTCTAATAATGAAATATTTTTAAATATTTAACACTGAGCACAAAACATTGAACTCTTGAGCTCTTCCGTCATGCTACACGGGCGAACTCTACTGGACAAGGTACGTTCGTGTATAAATAATGATACCTTTTGTATGAGGAGCGACCGCGTAGGGAGCCAAAAAGTTTACCCAATGCCGAGTATGTTATATTGTAGAGTTGAAGTCGGTAATTAATTATACCTTTTATGAGGAGCGTTCTTGTGGAATGCCAATACAGTCACTGCTGAAGATGTTACACTGTATGAGGAGACAGGCAGTAAATTATTATTATACCTTTTTATGAGGAGTGCTAGGAGCACCAGTAAATTGAAATGCAATTGCAAGATTTGTGATCACTGAGGTGTTGTTTGTCATTTGTTGTTTGTTGTTTGTTATTTGTCTATGTTTAATTGTTTGTGAAAAAATCCGGATGTATGTATGGAGAGCTGCATGAATGAGAGAGGGAGCAGAAAAGGTGGGGGCCATGTGTGTCTGCGTGTGTGAGAGAGAGAGAGAGAGAGAGAGAGAGAGAGAGAGAGAGAGAGAGTTTGTGTGTGCGTGTATGTGAGAGACAGAGAGAAGGTGCTGTGTGTGTGTGTGTGTGGGTCAGGGCCAGACTGCAAGGAGGGGGGTTGTGTGTGTGTATGTGTGTGGAGACTGAACTGAAAGGAGGGAGATTTGAGCTTAAGGGGGGCTGCGGCCAATGCTGTGAGAAGGAGAGACAGAAGCAGTGTGTGATCGAAGTCAAAGGATCGTGATTGTAAGAAGTCAATAAATTAATGAGCCCAGAGTACAGATGGGACGAGAATGAATGAAGGTATGAGCCTGATTTCCATAGGGAAATGAGCCCGATTAGCTACGGGACAATTGTGAACATGAGATGACCCCTGATTTCACCAAGAAACAGGGAGAGCCTATTGAATAAAGGCTTGGAATGCGTGGTGAGTGAATGTTTGTACCCTGAGTTTGTGGCATCAATTTAGGCCCACTGAGGAGAGAGAGAGTTTTTCACCAAATAAATTGAGTCAGTTAGGTGAAAACAAGCACAAGTACATAAAAGGATAGAAGGAGGGTTGTATAAAAAAAGGAGTATAGAATAAGGACAATAGCAACATCCCATAGACATTTTAGCTGCTAAATATCTATTGTGTAGGGAAGCAATATCTACAAATTCAAAAAGATGGCAAAAATAGGGATCATTTGACCTGGTTTGTTTGCGGACATGGAAACACTGATTAATTTCACAAAGTTGGAGTTAGGAAGAAGAAACGTGTGCAAAGGGAACTGAAAAGAAAACAGGAACATGAGATATTATCTTTGTTTAAGCAGGAGAGAGAGGAATTGCTGTGCGGAAAAGGGACAGTGGAAGGGAAAGGCGAGTTAGAGATGGAGGGAGAAGTTGATTTAGAGGAGCGTAGAGAGCGGTGCAGGGGTGAGAACAGGAAGGTTGGGGGGAGGAATCCCCCGCTAGATTGTTATAGAGAAGTGCAGCAAGATTTGGAAAGAATGAAAGGAGGTTATGTGAAAAAGACAAAAAGGGGAGGCAGCTTCACAGTACCCAATACTGATGAAAGGAGATAGGGGCCAGTATGTCCCATGGGCTTCATTGGGCCTGGGAGGCCATTAGCCGGCTCCCAAACATTCATGAAGGTGCAAGAAAATGGATTCAGGGTCCGTGAGGAAAATGAACTGAAAAGAAAGGGGCGAAAGACAGATTTGCAACGAAAGCTCACTCAGCTCCAATCGAATGTTTTCAAAGCGTCATAAGAGCAAACTTCAAGTGTCGATGAAAAGTGAAGCAAACCAGATGGTCTGAGGCCTATCCTTCACACCACTTCCTGCCCCAAGCAGTCTACGCCACCAGCTCAGCAACCCCCATTCCAGTGTCCCTGCTAAGTACACCAGACGCCTGCACTGCTCGTGAATATGTGTATACACAGCCACCAGGTCAAAGGCCATGGAACAGCCAGGAAAATTGCTCCAGTTGTCGAACCCATCAGAGGCCTCAACCACCTGAAAGGGATGTGAGAGGGTTTGGCAAAGGCCTCTCAGGAACGCAGTGAGCCCAAGGGTCAGGAGAACAGTAAATTAGTGAGGCCCAGAGAATCCAGGCAAAGTATTCAAACAAATGGTGAGCCAGGTTCCAGTTGAATTATGGTCACATAACAGAGGGTTATCCTACTGAGGTTCCAAATCCGCACACACACTGTTAAGTAGTGTCCCTCCTGACGCCAAAATACTTCACTGCAATCGATTTGTGTTCAGCTTTCTTTAGTATTCCAATAGCAAAACAGAGCAGATAACTATTTGCATTTATATGTGCCAGTAAACAATATACGTATCAAAGAATGCCACAGGGGGTGAAAACGCACCACGCATATCCAACCCAATTCTTAACACTGATTTAGGAGGTTTAACATTAGAAGGCAGTCTTCTATAGTATATGGATGATTTATTACTTTGTTCTTCATCCTTAGAAGCATGTCATCGTGATTCCATTAAGATTCTTAGTAAACTAGTGCTGAGAGGTCATAAACTATCAAGAACTAAACTGCAATATTGAGAGTCTCAGGTTGAATACTTAAGACAATTGATATTAGTAAGATTTGTGCCAATACAAAACTTGACTGGGTCGATGCCTTGCCGCTTGCACTACAGACCTATCGCATGCAAAACTAACAGAGGCACACATCTAACACCACATGGGATTAACATGTCAGAAAATGTCCGCGCCATGTCACAGGGATCCATACAAGGGCCCATCGCTACAACAATTACAGAGGAGCTCAAATTTTATATGACAAAACTAACTGTGATGCATGAGGCTATTTGTGTGCAGGAAAACAGCAGGAGCCAAGGGCAGTGACCGAAGAAGCTCCATGCCCCATTATGCCTGGAGATCTGATCTATCTGCATGTGTTCTGGAGGAAATGGCAGGAACTAAAGAGAGAAGTTCTAGCCGGACCTCTCCCCACAAGGTACCCCCTACGAACGCAAAGCGCCTGGGTTGAAGATCTTTGGCCTATTGTGAAACTGTTATCTGCATTGAAGATTATTCATGTTATACATGTCTCAATTTATGCTATACTATGTATCCCCTTAGCAAAATCTTAGGAGATCATTGTATTCTTCAAATACTGATGTTATGGCCTTGTATTGT
>JBBPCX010068248.1:0-12400 GCA_037974365.1 Hydrocynus forskahlii | reverse complement strand
TTGCACGTTAACGTGAGTTTTTTTAAATCCTTTTATTTTGAAAGTTTGTAGCTTTTTTGGGCTGCGTCTTGGCTGGTAAATAATGCGCTAACGCAATAATAATGTGTTAACGCGCCCAGCTCTAATAAATACAAATGCATCAAGATTTATACAACCACCACTGATCATCATAGATTCTTGTTGTTTCCAAAGCTTTTCACAAAATACATTTCACTGAAATGGTAATACATTTATTCTTAATCCCCTTAACCTTAGAACTATTATCAATCTATTAACTTATCATAGATTTACAATGCATTATCATTCACAATCCATTTAGTGACTCATGTGTAATGCCTAGAACCATAAATCTCTGCTTGCTGTTAAACAGACCTCAGAGAATTTCACACACATCAGGATGCCTTGTGCCCCATGTGTGTGCAGACAATACATGCTTATTCCATTACAGCCTTTATTGCGTTTTCCACTCCAAAGGCCTTTCAGTAATCAGTGTGTGTTTATATGTCTGACTGCCAGTCTCTGGGCGAGCAGGTGAGAAATGAGTGGATGTGAATTGCTGAGCAGCAGGTTGCAGATTCCCCCTAAGCAGATTTATCAGGTAGACCCTCACAGATAAGTAATAGAAAAAAAATAACAGAAAATCAGGCCATAGACCTGGACCACCTGGAGAAGTGAGCAAACACTTCTGTAATTTCCCTTAAGCATGATGTCTGCCATAAATCTGTCAGCATCACAGATCACCCTACAAGCTGGAGGTGAAACGGGGGACACTGAATTCATCTGCCAGTGGCAGGGTGTATTCTAAAGGACATACAAGCTGGCGAACCCCCACATTCTTCCTCTCTGTGCAGGGTTTGCCAGTCAAGAACCACCTCCCAAGGGACACCACTCTATCTAGAAGACAAAGAACTCACCCTCACAGAGAACTCACAGAGAACAAAAGACTTTTCAGTGACTTAGCTAAAGTTAACTTCGACGTCGATTAATGTCACAACAAGCCAACAACAAAGTCGAGCTTGCAACAGGCACTTCTGCGGCCTTTGAGTAAGTGAGGCGACCAAGTCCTTCATTTTCAGCTGCAGAAGCTTCATCCTGGACCTTGGCCGACCAAACGATTTCCAGCAACTGGACTGGAGGCAATCTCCACTCCAAACTTTCCCTACAAACTTCCACAGAAGCTTTGTGAGGACAACGGACTGAACTATAGATATTTGTAAAAATATCTAATCACAGGACGTTGAACTTTTATACACAACATAGTGCAGCATAACTTCAGAAACAAATGCTTTAACATATGTAAATGTGTTTATGTTCATATTTCAAACTGTGTTTGAAGAATCTAAGCTCAGATTTATGTGCAGAACAATAGATTTATCTTTGCATGCAATCTGTCCCTTTAACTAATCTCATAGTAATTTTCAGCCCTCGGTTGATCTCATTAACATACAGTGTAATGTGTTGTGCTGAGAAATCAAAGCCGTTTTCCCTTTTCAGATATTCCCTCTGTACTCATGCAGAACACACACAAGCACCATCTTTACTATTTAAAAACTTTTACTTTTCAAACTACTTCTCTTTCTGCACACTTAGACAGGAATGGAAAAATTCTCCTCTGTTTTTCTCATTCACTTTGTTAAAACTGTGAATATTCTGGTATTAGTTTGTTTGCTTATTTGTGTTTTAGAAATTGTGTTATTAAACATTTCATTTATTTTCACCAAGTTGTCTTGATTTCATTATGATACTGGCTATGCCAAAATCTACATCAAAAGAATTCAGATTTGATTATACTAACGAGACTGATAAATTGATGAGATTAATTTCTTTAATTAATAGGTGCAGACTCCACACAAGAGACATGCATGAACCCAGCTTTACACATCAGACCAGGCCACATTTTTCCAGTACTCCATGGTCCAGTTCTGATGCTCCCGTGCCAGGGTTGTGGGCATGGGCAATATGACAGCCCCACAAAAAGACAGCTGTAATGCACTGTGTGTTCTGGGAAATTGATAAAGTTGTTCACTTCTAATTTAAGGTTTCATCATCCAGGGAGGAATCAACCTGGTCAGCTTTGCTTTTGCATTACAAATACTGAAGCGAGTGATGTCCGTTTCCAATTTTAAAATGTGTAACCTCCCATGTTAAAGTTCGCTACCCAACCCTATGCATCAAAGAAGCAAAGAATGTTTGCACATTTGGTATTTTCAGTAATAAGTGAGCTAATATGACCGGCCTCTGTATTAATTTAGTGTTACTTTATTTAGATTACTTTTCATGGAGATAAACTTCATTATTCAAGAAGCTTGAGAAACATTTTCAACATGAATGTATGTATGAAATTACAGCTTTAGGTTCTGCAGTTTATGATGTGAAATGTTAAAGGCGATCATTGTTGTTTAATAATCTTTCTATTTTTTTAAATGTCTGAGATCTTGTGATGAAAAGGGCACTATAATTAAAATGTATTATTATTATTATGATTATTATTATTATTATTATCATTAAATCTAGACTTAAAACTCACCTGTTCAAAATAGCTAATTCAACATAATCTTCTCCAGTCTACCATATTATTTTGTATTGTTTTATGTAGATTCTGTAAATTGTCTGCTCTTATGATTGTTCTTTTTATCATTTTGTTGTGTACAGTGTCCTTGAGTGTTTTGAAAGGCGCTTTTAATAATAATAATTATTATTATTATTATTATTATTATTATTATTATTTCTAGAAACCAAATTGAAGTCAGGAAAACTTAGAAGTTCTGCGCCCCCAACAAGTGGCAGCCTGTTACAGCAGCTCTGCCCATTTCTGAGCTTCTTTCTTATTTTGCCTTCTTTATTCTCTTAACATTTTAATTTAAGTCTTAACAATTTAAATCTGACACGATGCACTACTGTTTCCTGCTAGTTCTGGTCATTTTTGTTTGGTATTTTTTACTTTTTTTGCCCATGTTTGGAGACCCGGCGAGTGGGGCCTTTGTTTTCAGTCGAGATCAGCCAACATTCCCCGCGAGCTGAGGAGGAAGAGGCAGGGGTGTCAAGCTGGTGGGAAGAAGTGGATGATACAGACTGTCTCTCCCTTCTATAGTCATAGGGAATGTGAGATCTCTCCCCAACAAGATGAACAAGCTAACAGCACAAACCCGGTACCAGACTGAATTCCAGCAGTGTAGCATCATGATGCTAACGGAGACCTGGCTAAAACTCCGGACACGAGTGTAGTGCTGCCCGGATTCCAGCTGCTGCGGGAGGACAGGCCAAGGGAGAGCAGTAAGGACTGGGGACTGGCAGTGTTTGTGAACGACAGATGGTGTAACCCTGGGCACATCAGTGTGAAAGAACAACTTTGCAGCAGAGACATTAAGCTGTTAGCCATTAGCATGGGACCATACTACCTCCACAGGGAATTAACGCATGTTATGTTCCCCCCCCTTGGCTGCAGCCTGTGACTCTCTCCACTTTGTAGTCAGCAGATTGCACGTTTGACCAGTGCTACGCACAATCCTGAGGAAGCTGGAGTGCACAGGTGTGGACCATCACCTCGCAGCATGGATACTGGATTACATCACTAACTGACCACAGTATCTGAGACCTCAGGGCTGTGTGTCGGACAGGGTCGTCTGCAGTACTGGGGCCCAGCAGGGAACGGTTCTGGCACCATTCCTCTTCACCATCTACACTGCAGACTTCTCTCACAACTCCACCAACTGGTTCCTGCAGAAGTTCTCTGATTACTCTGCAACAGTCGGCCTCATCACTGATCAGGATGACAAGGAGTACAGAGAACTGACCAGGGACTTTGGACTGGTGCCAGCAGAACTACGTCCATATCAACACTGGAAAAACCAAGTAGCTGGTGGTAGACTTCCGCAGGTGCAAACATCCTCCACTGCAACCACTGAACATCCAGGGTGTTGACATTGAGGCTGTGGAGAGCTACAAGTACCTTGGTGTTCATCTGAACAATAACCTGGACTGGACTTATAACACACATGCACTCTACAAAAAAGGGCAGAGCAGGCTGTAACTGCTGCGGAGGCTCAGGTCCCTAACCCAGTGGAGGGGGTGAGAGACAGGAGAATGGTGGCGAAGCTGCCATCCCTGTTGGATAACATCTCCCACCCCATGCAGGAGACTCTGATAGCACTGAGCTGCTCCTTTAGTGGCAGGCTGCTGCACCCACGATGTGGGAGAGATTCTGCAAGTCTTTGCTTCCAACCGCTGTCAGACTCCACAACGAAGACCTTGAAGATGACCACACACTCACAGACAAATCTGTTCTGTACATATATACATACATATATTCATTGTGTACATACATACATACTTATCTAAGTTTACATATTGTTTACACATACATATATAAATGTACATATATATTTTATATTTCTAGATTGTATAGTGTACTTTTTCACTGTCCTGTTGGTATAGTATTTTACTCTATTCTGTTCTGGTGAAATGAAATGCAGGATGTCACACATTAATCAACTGCTGATACTGCTACCCCCTCCACCTCTGAATCTTTTACATACATTATTTTAGATGTACAAATATATTATGTGACATTAATGACTACTTAAAATGAGTCTATTTCCATTCTGCTAATGAAACCCTGTCACGGTGGTGTTTTGTTTTTCGGTTTTCTGTGTTTCATGGGGTGGCCAGTAGGGGTCACCCCCGTGCCATGTATGTTGTTTCCTTGTTTCCGGTCTAAGTTTATCATCAGTTTCACGTGCCTCCTGTTTTGTTCTGTTCGTTTCATTGGTGTTTCTAGTTTCTGTTCTTGTATAAAGTCTGTCCTGGGTTTCTGTTCGGGTGTGCGGGCATTGTCTAAACAGTAAACTTTAAATGTATCAGTGGAATTGTAAAAATAAAAGTCACGGGGAAAGAACCTGTCCTACGTCTATGGCTCTCTTGTCGCCCCGGAGCTACAGAGCTCCCCCGGTCTGGTCCTGGTGGGAGGAAGAAGAAGTGCCGGTGCCGTGACAAACCCCCAGCATAAAGAGGATAATGTCATGAGAAACATCTTAACTGCAAGGAATTACAAATTAAAGTACAGACTGGGGGGTATACTTTCCACTATTTAACAGAATAGAAAATAAAAATGAAGGGCAATGTATGGTTCTTTGAAGAATTATTGGTACCTTTGGTAAGTATCAACAGAAAAATGGCCAGTTTAACCTACACTGATATGAGAGAACTTAATCTTTACCCATATTAAATAACTCTAATTATCTAAGTCTCCAAATTGAATCTGAACTATTCAAAAAAAAGATAAACCCTTACTAAAAAACAATATTCCTAAATCCTAGATATTATTTTGAATACAGAGTAATTTTAAACAATCTTTTTGTAGTTACAAGTATCTGACATTATGTACCCAGGGTAGGCTTACAGTACACCTGTGCAGTAAGGCATCATCATGCCCCATAACAATCACTGACTAACAACAGGTGTTTGTTGTGTCTTGAGTCATTGTCAGCTGTCTTGTGTTTGGTTTAAGTAATTGGGATTTATGATTGGTTCTTGTCTGAGCGTGTTTTTGTATTTAAGTTCTTTGTGTTCAGATGTTTGCTGGTCAACCCTCACACATATCCTCACGTTCCCTGCTCCTTCTGTTTCTTCTATGTAGTTGTGTTTTGAGTTAAAAGGCCCTCGAGCCTCGTTTGTTTCTGTTGTTGTCAGTATAGGGTCTGTGTCTTTTTGTATTAAAATTCCATCTTGGAACCTGCATTTGCGCCTCTCCTCACTCCCCGAGCACACCCCGATGCGACAGTCAGTTAACATTTATCTTTGTGATGATAGATGTTCTTATGTGGAAGTCTGCAGCATGCCTTTAGCTGTTTAGCAAGCATGATCAGAGTAAAACATTCTCATGATGGATATAGGACATGGACTGAAAAAACACTGACCATTCTTATGTTCTTTTCTTTTGTGTTGTCACGGTTCCAGTCTGCGACAGCCAGGGGTCGCTACAGGACCGTGGTTGGGACCCTGCCGTCACCTCTACCTGCGACCACAGCAGGTCGCAGCCTCTCTCCCTGAGGACTCTCCCCAACTGTTCAGAGTTATTTAAGTTAATGACTGCTTATTCGTTCCCCACCTGTTCCGAGTTTCTGTTTATCTATGCACGACTGTTCATTGGTTCCCAGTTTGCTCCCCTCTGCTATTTATGCTGGTTTGTCCTTAGTTCTGGTCATGGGAGCATACCAGCCCTTTAAGTTTCCTTCGGTAGTAAAAACCAGCTTCTTTAGTGTTCAGGTTATCAAGCCTGTTTCTGTTATCCCTGTGTAAATAAACGTTTACCTGATGGCAGCCTGTGCCTGCTCCTCCCTGTTCTCTTTCCTTACCGGCACGTCCGGGAATGTGACAGAATCTGCAGCGAGGCCGCTTCCAGGACCTGATCCAACGTCACTCGAGCCCCAGTTGCATCTCCCCCATCCGGCACGGGCTTCAGCGGCGAGAGCAGCCGAGTGGAGAGCTGTCCTGGTACCTAGACTACGGCAGCTCTGATGACAACCTCACCGATGGCTGGAGCGACCAGGAGGAGGAGTGGATCGAGACCTTCGACCTGCGGGGCTTCCTCCCCAGCCTCCCCCTCACCGGGTATGTGAGTTCGGAAGAGGATGAGCCCCTGTACAGGTGGAGCAGACGGCCAGAGGATCCGCCAGTGGTACTGGACCCACGGACTCTGCTCCCCGGCGTTCCTGGGGCCAAGGCACCGAGAAAACCCCGGAGGAAGAGGAGAACCCAGCCCAGCTCCAAGAGTGTGGCTCCTGGACCTACGTCCACCCAGCCGAGTCAGCCAGCTCCCACGACATCGCCCCCACGGCCTATCGCGGTAGCGCCGTCGTCCCCTCCACCGCATTTTGGCTCTCCACCACACCACGGCGACCCAATCCACCACGACGGCCCAATCCAGCCCCTTCCCAACCCACCTCAACAGATTCCAGCAGATCCCGTCTTGAGTCACGCGGCTCCATGTTTGGGGGGCGCTCGGACAGCTCCGATACCCACGCCGCGGCGACTCCGACCACTCACGCCAACCACCCAGGTTTCAGCTCCGCCCCTCACGCCAGCCATCCAAATTTCAGCTCCAAATGCTTCCACACCGACCTCAACTCCCCACGAGCCGGCCTCAACTCCCCACGAGTCTGCTTCCGCACCAGCCTCAGCGCCGCAAGAGCCGGCGGCCTCAACTCCCCACAAGTCGGCTTCTGCGCTGGCCTCAACACCCTAAGAGCCGGTTTCCGTGCCGGACTCAAGTCCCCAAGTGCCGGCTTCCGCGCCAGCCTCAAGTCCCCAAGCGCCAGCTTCCACGCCAGCCTCAAGTCCTCAAGTGCCAGCTTCCTCACTGGTCTCAACGTCTCAAAAGCCAGCTTTCGCACCGGTCTCCACTCCTCAAGGGCCGGTCTCCGTCCCGGTCTCAACGTCTCAAGAGCAAGCTTCCGCGCCGGCCTCTACGCCCCAAGAGCCGGCTTTCACACCGGTCTCAACACTCCAAGAGCCAGCTTCCGCACTGGCCTCAGCGCCCCAAGAGCCGGTTTCCATGCCGGTCTCAACTCCCCAAGAGCCGGCTTCCACGCCAGCCTCAAGTCCCCAAGTGCCGGCTTCTGTCCCGGTCTCAACGTCTCAAGAGCCAGCTTTCGCACCGGCCTCCACTCCTCAAGGGCCAGTCTCCGTCCCGGCCTCAACTCTCCAAGTGCCAGCTCCCCTATCGATCTCCATGCCGGCAGCCCAGGTCCTAGAGCCCATCGGCTCGCCAGCCACCAAGGTCCTAGGGTCCGTCTCCGCGCCGGCTGTCCAGCCTCCAGAGCCAGAGCTGGTTCCCGCACCGGCCGGCCAGTATACAGAGCCAGCTCCGGTTCCCGCACCAGCCATCCAGCCTCCAGGCCCAGCGCCGGCCTCAGCTCCAGACCCTGCGCCGGCCTCAGCTCCAGACCCTGCGCCAGCTCCCGCGCCAGCCTCAGCTCCAGACCCAGCGCCAGCTCCCGCGCCGGTCCCAGCTCCTGGCCTAGCGCCCGCGCCCGCACTGGCCTCAGCCCAGACTCCAGCGCCGGCTCCCACGCTGGTCTCAGCACAGACTCCAGCACCGGAACCTGCGCCGGCCGCCCAGACTCCAGCGCCGGACTCCAGCGCTGAGCCCCTCTCCGGCCTCTGCCCGGACTCCAGCGCTGAGCCCTGCTCCGGCCTCTGCCCAGACTCCAGCGCCGGACCCCACTCCGGCCGCCCTGATTCCTGCGCCGGACTCCGTTCCGGTCTCAGCCCAGACTCCCACGTCGGAACCTGTTCCGGCCTCAACCCGGACTCCTGAGCCCGTCTCCGTACCAGTTTCGGGCCCTGTGACAGCGATTCTTCCTCCGGCCTCGGTTGTGGACCAGAAGTCTCCACCTCTACCTGCGACCACGGGAGGTTGCAGCCTCTCTCCCTGAGAACTCTCCCCACCTGTTCAAAGTTATTTAAGTTAATGACTGCTTATTCGTTCCCAACCTGTTCTGAGTTTCTGTTTATCTATGCACGACTGTTCATTGGTTCCCGGTTTGCTCCCTTCTTCTATTTATGTTGGTTTGCCCTTAGTTCTGGTCATGGGAGCATACTAGCCCTTTAAGTTTCCTTCAGTAGTGATAACCAGCTTCTTTTGTGTTCAGGTCATCGAGCCTGTTTCTGTTATCCCTGTGTAAATAAACGTTTCCCTGATGGCAGCCTGTGCCTGCTCCTCCCTGTTCTCTTTCCTTACCGGCACGTCCGGGTATGTGACATGTGCATCTTGAAACAATCAGTCATTGTGATTGATTCAATCTATCTACAAATCTTAATGTTATCATTACAGGTTAATATTATATTACAGGTTTAAGTGGTGGTTTGTCCCACCTTTTGTGTTCGGCTACTAGGCTGAGGAGCATTTGTTACTGGTCCCGGCAATGAGTGGATCAGCAAAGCTGCATGCGAGTCAGCGAGGCTGCTCCCTTATCTAAACCTGCTCAGGTTCCCTTCGGAGAGAAGGTCCTCCAGGAACCTCCTTGTGTTTGTGTTTACGTGCAGCTTGTTTTTGTTTGAACTCTGCAAGCTTCTGAACTGAAATTGACTTCATTAAACTTTATTGTTATCTAACACCTATTCCTGCAAGTGCGTCTTTCGTCAGCCCGACGCAACATTCATAACATATTTAATTTTTACACTTATTGGAGCGATGTCACAAGAACCTTGCAGTGGATTGTTCTTCAAAAAGTTGAAACCTCAAATAGGGAAATTTGGGCTGATGCTAATGTTTTACATGCTGATGCAGAAATGTACACACTTTAGAAATTGTAGAAATCAGGACTGCATCTTTCTAGAGTAAAATTACAGATAAATGTAACATTTGTTTCTTTGGGGTCCACAGTACAATGAATAAAATGGAGAATCATCCTCCTAAACATTCTGCTCCTCCAGAGTATAATAAATATAAAATCAGCTACTGCTTTGAATTGTTTGCAAAAATCTGAAAACAATCTATGCATTAATGCTTTTTTATACAGTGTTTCAACGTAGATTAAACTACTTTAATCCCTTCCCTTAGTGTCATCACACTGGAGGTCTTTTTTGCAAGTCATGATATTCCCTGTGTGCCAAAACATCTGCAATGTTTGGCTGAAAGTCCTCTGGTCAGGTAATTTCTCCTAACAGGAGAGAATTCTGAAGTAGAAGAACAAAAAGCATAACCACCAGAGCAGTACGAGCAGTTATGAATTATTAAACACACCATTTACAACAGGGTCAAATAGTTCTTGCTACTTTACCCCCCTCTGGGTAATGCCATTGTGGCAATTAGCACTAATTGATTAACCGTTAAGTCACAACATGGCCAGTGGTTTCATTTTTGTCCTAATGATCGCATTATTAAAAGGTATCCCACAGTTCTCTAATGTTGCCACCTGCAAGTGTCCAGGAGTTACTCATGCATGGGCAGATAGCTGGGACTGTCTGTCAGCCAATGTTTTCCACAGAGTGCAAGCAGAAGGCTGCTCTCACACACTGCCTGCCAGGCGACCATGTGACTGGAATTCCAAGGGTTGGACATGCCTTGGGCGAGATCCAGAGTTAACTGAGGCATGACAGCCATGCAGGAGACCCAAACTCTTGCTTTAAAAGGCCATTATCATGGAAAACCAAAACAAAAGAGTGCAAAGAAACTTAAAAATGTGCCATTTTTTCCCCAGTTCAAACAGTCTGTGTATGTATATGAAGCTTAAAAACATCCTTATTTGAATTCAGCAGTATTCTTGAGATGTCATGAAAACTACTGTACAACTATGTATTTACATTCCATTTGTTCAGTCAACAGCATATATATTTATATATGCGTATGACTGTACAACTATGTATTTACATTCCATTTGTTCTGTCAACAGCATATATTTATATATGCGTATGAGCTCTTTAATACCCTCCCAGTAGAAGGAATGGGGGGATCAAAAGAGAGAGATATTAATGCTGTTGACTCTCACTCATAATCCCACAATCTCCAAAATATCAATTCTTGTCAAATTATGGTCATTTTAAGTCCACTACCAGTTATGATTTTACATCATTGCTATTTCTATAAAACTTTTCCAGCATGCCAAATGAAGTGAATGATACAGTGACAGTGTTTCTGCTGGAACAAAAGCTTCAGCATGGCTAAAAGTATGGGGAAACACACTGCCTCCATTGGCTTGTTTTCTTCCCACAGTGCACCCTGGTGCCATCTCTTCCAAAAGTAAGCCACAAACACACACCCTGCTATCCATATGATGTAAAAGAAAATGCAGTTTATCAGACCAAGCCACCTTCTTCCATTGCTTCATGGTCCAGTACTAATGCCCCAATCAACACTGTAGGCAGTTTTGGTGGTTGGTAAGGGGGAAGCATGGGCACGTTGCACTGCATTTTGTGTTCTGATACCATTGCAATCAATTTAACATTGTTCTGTCTCCATTATATTTAGTTGTTTAAAGCTCTAATAAGTGGTGTTTCTAGTGTTTGGAGGGCATTTGCATCTAGTTTGGTCTTGATGTCCTGTGGGCTGCTGTTGCAGGAGAGACATGGCTGTTTATGATCCAACAGGCAAAAAGGAAACTTCACCGACTTCAGCTGAAAAGTCTCACTGGTGATACATCATGGGGTTTCCGCACATTTTTGTTGATGGATTCTTTAGCTACAAATTGGGATTATTGTCTTTTGTTATGAGGTTTACTACTGTTTAAATAAGGGAGGAATAGTGAGTGGGCTGTATATGAAGTGTTAATGTTCTGTCCTCTACTTGCGTGTGTGTGTCTGTGTTGGTCTAATCCATTATAAATGTCCCTTACGTGTTTTTCAGAAATGTATTTTTGTGTTTTTCAAATGTTTGTTAAGGGCTGTAATGTTTATGCAACCTTTTGTCTCTTTATCTGCAAAGAAAAGATGTTTGTATGGAAATTTCCTTCCATCAACTCAGTCCCTCACATAGCTTGAAACAATTACATTTACATTAGAGATATGAATGTGTGTAATTTTCCTATACAGTTACAATTTAAAATTTCCAAACGTCGCAAGGTTTGGCTACCAGCAATAGTTATTTATTTATAGGCCTAGACAGTGTGCTGAAGTTACTGACACATCCAGAAAATGCAACGTAAATATCAGGCATGACTAAAGAAGCCTTTCATGGAGCGGGTGAAATTTCTAGCCTGGGTGATTTGAGAACATGGTACAAAGTTGCTGCCACACGGTGCCTTCAAAATTACATGACAGAGCTTCCCCATTACATCACAGCTGTTCATTATCTTCATCACACAATACTGCTAAGTAACTATATGTCTCTGTTCTTAGTCTGCATGAGAGGGAGAAAGAGGGAGAGAGAGTGTGTTTTTATGAAGAAATTCTTCATACTGTTCTCTGTACAGTAGAGGGGAAGAGGTACTGTATCACTGACCTTTTTACAATCTATACAGTAATGTCAAACTCTGCATGCAGGCTTGATTGCATCTCCCCAACAGTGAGTGCCTCTCAACTGTTTTTTTTCTACACACATGACACTGTATACTAGCCCATCTGCAGCCATTTCAGTGAATTCAACATACACACTACACTGGTGATCTGTGACCAATCAGTGTAATCTTCATTGAGGGACCTCAAAAAGGCAGCAGTGCAGAACAGACCAGAACAGACATGACTGTGTTCAACAAACAATATTCATTTCACCTGAAATGTCCACAACCAGTCCTCATTCTTATTCAGATCTCATTTGCACTGCATGACATTTCATTGTGTTCCTTTATAATGGCTTTGCAACACTTGCCATTTGCTATTAGAGCTGCAACTAGCAGCATTATAATTACACCAACACCATGGCAATCATACTTCCATGACCCTTACACACACACACACACACACA
>JBBPCX010068247.1:0-12400 GCA_037974365.1 Hydrocynus forskahlii | reverse complement strand
CTCAACCCCCCCCCCCCCCCCCCCCCCAAAAAAAAAAAAACCCAAAACAAAACAAAAAACAAACAAAATTACCTCGCCAGTATCCTTGTCCTCACAGTAGGAGACCTCCAGGACTCGATCAACTTCCACATAGTCAGGATTAAAGGGATCCTCCTCCATCTGTAGTGCAACCACACACAAACAGTTTAAATTATTAGTGAATTACTGCAATAAATGTGAAACAATGTAAACTAAGTTTTGCTAAATCACAAAAATAGCTGGACACACAGACACACGCACAAACACACATGCACACTTACATCAGCAAAGAAGTGTGCTCTTTGAGCCTGTTTGATCTTGAAGCGTTTGATTTTCTGTTGGATCCTCTTGTCCTTCTCCAACTGCTTCTCTGTAGCCCACTCACAGTGCAGATAAGAGCTACACACACACACACACACACACACACACACACACACACAATAAAAAAGTGATTTGCATTCTCCTGCGTAAACACGCCCACTCACAGTCAACAGCTTTCTAATCTTGACTTATTCATTAGCCTTACGAGAGGTTTTTCTTTGTATGCCTAGTATATGCAGCTCAAACAACATTAACATCATAAACTAACAGGTTGAATTTGTTTTAATTAGGAATTGCTCGGTGGGCTCCAGAACGTCCAAACAAGTATCTGAGATTTTAAATAAGGCAGGATGTCTTCCACAGATGTTTTCCTCAACATAATTTTGCTGGAGCACCAAAGAGAAAAAAAATGAAATACCATTGAAAAATTATGGAATAATACACACACACACACACACACACACACACACACACACAGCTGACTTACTAGTTTTTGTATTTCACAAAAAACTCCTCCACTTCGACCATGACCCCTGGAGACACCTGTAGAACACAACATTGGATTAAATTACATTACATTCACTCATTTTTACCCACACTGTTCGTTCAAGTTCTCTACTTTCTGAGGCACTTTCTGAAGCACTCTAGCAAAAAAAGGAAAGTGTGTATAGCTACAAACATACGAAAGGCTCTAGGTGAGATGTTACCTCATTCTTCACTACACGAGAGGCCATGATCTTGTCCACAACAGCTGCATCCTCCTCACTGGGGTTCTCCTGGGAACAAATCATCAAAATATAAAAAAAAAAAAAATACCCTAAAGAGATTTATTGCTTAACTTTATTACAACAGATTATGGTTTTATATGTCTTGGTCATTTTAGTTGAAGTACACACAGGTATTTTTGATAGTGTCACACATGCCCTCTCTTAACATCTCTCTCAAGGACTTTCTCTTTTTTAGCTGGGGATTTTCTAGTTACTTCTTTACAGTTTATTTTAAGACTGTTGTACAACAGTTTTAAAAAAACTAAAAGTATGAAAAGAAAATATTAATGCACATTTATGATTTTGCGCAATACTCAATACATTACAATACAATAATCAAAAATTTATCACCATACCTTTGCAACTGGTCCTGTGATGGAAATAAATTCTCTAAAATCATGTATTTTTAGGAAGAAAAATCCTCTAAAATGTAGCCTGAAGGAATTATACATTTATTCACTGAATTGTAGCATCAGTTTCACAGAATCACTGAAAAAAAAATGCACGAAACTTGTTTGCATTTATTCTAATGTTAAGTCACTGGGATGGTTTTAAGCAATCAAATGAGAACATTACTGGTGCTATGCGAAGTAAAGAACCTCTGCCTGTATTAAAAAATGTGAGACTGTTCATGTGTTGAGTGTTCTCTTACCACAAACAACTGTACCGCCGGCTCATTGATCTTCTTGGCTTTAACAATAACCTTCATCTCATCATCAGACACTCGAGAGTCTTGCTCCTCAGCGTATCTCTTTCTCTTTACCTGCCTATTCGAACGACGCTTCTACATACAGACACAACATGGAAAACAACATACCATCAGTGTGTGTGTGGGATGGGGGTGGGGGGGGTGGGGGGAGGTTTGCATGTATATTTATGTCAGAACAAGCTGCTGAGCAAGTGTACATATGTGAGCAAAATAACTGAGCAAGACTGAATGCGCGTGCGTGCGTGTCTGTGTGTGTGTGTGTGTGTGTGTGTGTGTGTGTTGGGGGGGTATGTTGGCTGCACACGTGTACCCAAATATATCATGACCTAAATGTCAGACTGTTAGAGCTAATGAAGAAGGAGATGATGAGAATGTCTCAGGATGACCAATTAAAGAACCCCAACACTGTCACCACCACGCCACAATGTTTCCCAGAATGCTTCATTGCCAAATGGCCCCATCTTTAGTTTTGACAGGCTAACTGAGTCATCAGCAGCACACTGCCTTAATTAACACACGGGGCTTTTAACGAGGATAATTATATCTGGGGAAAGAGCTCGGGGTGGAGGAGGGGTGGGGGACACATCAGCCCCGATCCTTTAGTGCAACACAGAGTGTCAGTTTCTTTACGTCTCCATCTGTCTGTGTATTTCTGTCTGTCTGTCAGTTTGTTTGTTTGTCTCTCTCTGTGCTTGCCTGTCTCTCCCTCTGTCAGTCTGGCTGGCTGTCTGTCTCTCTGTCAGTCTCTCTCTCTGTCTGTTTGTCTCTCTCTGTCTGTCTCACTCTCTGTGTCTGTCTTCTCTCTCACTGTCAGTCTGGGTGTCTCTCTCTCTCTGTGCCAGCCTGTTTGTCTCTCTCTTTGTGTCTGTCTGCCTCTCTATCTGCATGTGCCTGTCTCTCTCTGGCTGTCTCTCTTTCTGCCTCTATCCATCGTTCTGTCTGTCTGTCTGTCTGTCTCTCTTTCTGTGTGTGTGTGTGTGTGTGTGTGTGTCTGCCTGCCTCTTTGCCTCCATCTTTCTCTCTACTATAGTGAGACAAAGACAAATCTGCTCACCGAATCGTCGTCTCTGGATGATCGTCGAGGCGGAGGTTCATCGTCAGAGAGTTCATCAGAAGATTCAGTCTTGCGCTTCTTTTTCTTCCCAAACTTAATCACAATTTTCCTGAGGAAACAAACACAAAAAAATTCATAAAAAGAGAAGAAAAGTCTCAGTTCTCAGATTTTATGGTGCATCTGTTCCCCAGCATCTGAAGCAAATTTATTTTCTTCTTTAACCCCTTTCAGCAAAAATTGAATTAACAAAATTTCCTCCTTACCTCAAATGTAGTCAATCAGTCAAGACGTGAAGGTTACTCTTTAGTATTGCACTGGAGTTACAAGGCTCACGTGGTTAGTATATTAGTAGAAACTACTGCTCTAATAATCACATTATGCATTATTACTTTATCACTGATATGCTCCTCAGTCTCCTCTAAGGGTCTTACTGTCAGTGAACAAAACAAGGCTTTTGGGTTACAGCTCAGTTGCAGTTTTAATTTTCCAAGTCAGTATTGTTTAGTGTAATATTGTTTTTGTGCTTTGTAAAGCATAAAAAGCTCATCACATCGAGTTGATCTCAAATAACTGTATTCTGATACTGTATGATGCTGTTATCTATTAAAACAAACAAAAGTGATAAATGAAGGCTTCATGATGCCTGCTACTTTAATTTTTTTTAGCAACGTAACATACTTTTGCCCATTTTGATAGATAACAGATGGAGTATTCCATTACTTGTTAATTATGTTAGTCTCAAAGCTCCAAAGCTAAAATAAAAAAGATGTCTTAACTGATTTAAGATTGAGGGTCCTATAAAAGGTAATGTTTCAGCAGTACAATGTCTCATTTGTTTTCTACCACACTATCCACTACAATAATTATGCTACAGAAGTAACATCACCACTTATGACTTCATTGCAACAAATAGAACATGTGCGACATAGACTGTATGAAACTATTAAAGCAAAAGCTTAAAGTGGCCATTTTTTGTTGCTATTTTTATGCCTAAACTGTTCCATACTTAGTGCCTCCTAACAGACACAGTTCAAATAAACAAACATTACTCACTGCTGCCATCTACTTCAACAGCAACTTTTATTGTTCATGAAGATCTATGATGCATCTCAGTAGATGTAATTTCTGATTTCTTCTATTTCTAACTAATTGACTCAACTCAAATAATTGTGTTTGGCTTAGATAATTACAATCAGATAATCACAATTAGTAGAAGTATTACTATAATAATAGTTAAATACTATTACAATGTAATAATTGTGACAGGCCTAACTGGATTGCAAAGAAAAGTCATCAAAAAGCAACACATTTACAAAAGCACTAAATTAATATAACTCAAACGTGTATGAGACACACACACACACTTTTCAATAGTTCAGGCCAGTCCCTCACTACTTTTGTGCTGCAAGGGTGGCCCAAGGTTAGAAAGTTCAGAAGGCCAAATAATGTAAGAGGGTGAGAGATGAAAGATTTGATCTTTTCCTTTACTTCACCATCACCCTGAGTAAGCAGGCAGTGTGTTACTACTGGTAACTGCCAGAATCTCACGGCCAGACGTTTTTTTTACTTTTTCTGACATCACTGAACTCTCTTCAATTAAAGCCTATATGCACCCATGGTGAACTAAACAGGTCAGTAGGGTAGTTTCAAACCACATGTAACCTGAAGAGTTTCCAGTGGCTGTATTTAGCCAGGGCTGCAAGCTGAGAGAGGTCAGCTCCTAAACTACACAGCATTGGTTTGTTCGTTTGTCTGTTTTTTGCGGCTATTTGTTGTGAGCGTTTCCACTTCATTATAACTTCAATTTTTATGCAGCTACTCTGAGTGACATGAGACAGCGATGCTATTTCTCCTTCAGTGACCATGATCACAAACTCTGTGCTTATAAATGACAGGTTTGTAAATTGATTTTCTTCACTAGGTTCAAAAACGGATCTTCAGACAGTATCAAATCCATCACGTAAAGTATTAAGCTAAAAGCTGACTGGACTGCCAAGTACCCAGTACTGCAAAAATCACTGGATTTAGTATCGCCACCTAAGATAAGAATGGTCTGAAACTCTAAACCCTCCATTGTCAGTATAAATGGGGCAGCTGGTGTCCTGGTGGTTAGGGAGTTGCCCCTGTGATCAGAAGGTCGTGGGTTCAAATCCCAGGACTGCCAGTGGCACCACTGAGGTATCCTTGTGGAAGATATCATCCACACACTGCTCCCCAGCCGTCCACTGCTTCACTTGGTGAACGGGTTAAATGCAGAAAAAAAATTTGTGCTGTTCATTCATGACAAATGGTCACTTATGAATTCAAAAACCTCCCGAAGACTCATCTGTTCAGAGAGCATCTCCTCTGCCAACTACTCCTCTTGCACTACTCTTACATAAAGATTTTAGTACTTAGAACTCTCCTGTGGTTCTCACACTGTCCTGAAACTTGAGTGATTCCTCATATTGTAAGCCGCTTTGAATAAAAGAGGGAATGTAATGAATAATCGTCATGTAATATGAATTCAATGTTTGCTACTGAAACAAATATTCTATTAAGGTATGCACTATTTGGACGATATACTGGATCATGTGAATCCAATCAAACACCCGACTGGTCAAGTCAAACGTCCAGTGATTGATCAGAGGTGGGTTTGTATATTTCATAGTTCTTGGATAATATCTGGAGACCCAATTCTGCAATAAAGACTAATAAATGACATACTGTGCAGCCATATTAGAGTAACAGTACATGAAAAGACGTGAAACAAAAGACCAACCTCCAGCTGTAAAACTACGCCTGAGGCTTAATCATGTTTCAACTTCCACACGCAGTGATTCTTTCTGCTCTCGCTCCATACCAGAGAGAGAACAATATGTTCTTTCTAGAGTAATAAACTGCTGCTGGTGCGATCAGAGTACTCACATGCATATTCAACAGCCAAACTGGTGAAGAGAAACGTGGCACGGACCTGGACAATGAACATGATTTCGACAAGGAAGCACGTTGTACAAGTAGCTGGTCACTATAAGAGTAAATGATGGCAGCATTGTGTATCACAAGCTTTCACAAGTATTCTTTTCAGAAACTTAGTGTAAATAGTTCAATTTTTGTTTATCTGTATTGGCTTGCTGTGGTCTGCTATGTAAGGGTGGTAGTAGCCTGGTGGGTAAAACACTTGCCTGTGAACCCGATAACCACAAAGCTGCAGGTTCAAACCCAACTTTCTACCACTGTGTCTTTGAGTAAGACACTTAACCCTCAGTTATAAGTTGCTCTGGATAAAGGCGTCTGCCAATGTAAGGTACTTTGCTTTTTTTCCCCGTTTCCTAGTGTCCTACTCAAGGCAACACATTTTATTATCCCCCCTCAGTGATTCCAAGCCGCCATTATCTAATATCTGGGTGCTCAAGAAAAAGACACACTTGGACACGAGTTGGGTATTAGGTTCATCACCAAAGGCTGACAGTCATCATAATGTTAAGCCCAGCATTATGATTCCACACCCATCCGCTCCAATAACACCAAAGTCATGATTTCACAACTCTTTATTTTGATGTCACGCTCTTTAGTGATGCAATGCTTGTCTGAATCTAATTTAATGTCAACATCACACACAATTTACTGGTGACTGGTTCGGTTTTAACAGCACATTTTATGTGTTCCACTCCTATTGTTGTTTAATGGCTACTGGCAAACAGCTTTTGGATGCACATTCTGGTAGTAGTAATGCATTACTTACCATCAGGCATCCCTACCCCCTCTAAATTAATATATACATAAAACTGGGGAGAAACAACTTTTTACTGATGGTTTTGAAGTTTAAAAAACACAAAAATCATGAAAAAAGAATGCCAGGGGAACTATTAAAAACTTCTAACTTAAAAACTGTCTGAGTGGTTTAATCAGATATTCTGGCCTGACCACAAAAACACAGAGCAACTTAATCATAAAAGGTAAAAATCAGGGTTTTTAAAATGATTAGCAAACAAAAAACGTTCAAATGTGTACCACAAACTCAGTGAATATCAAGAAGCTGAACTATAAACACACAAGTGGTTAATGGCTAATAAAATCAGACTACAAACGAACAACACACTGCAACCACAAACTAAACCATGGCTGTGAAAGTGAATCTAACTTCAGAACACAGCTGAGAAAGATAACGCAGGCCTTTACATTAATAACGGCATTCACGTACACACACGACAAGCTAATGAATGACACGCAGAAAGGAAAGCACCGCGTTTTCTTCTACAGAACAAAGAGTGAAACCCTACCGATTACAGCACGTTTGCCATATTTCGGATGCTGTTAATGGTGCAGCTGATTCATAAATATTCATACATCACTGTATCGATATACTGCATTGTGTTGTACAAAACATACTGCCACTTTGGAAAGTATATTGCCATATGTCTAATTGGAATTAAATTTTTCTGACTGGTCTTCCTTTATCCCAATGTCATATTCTCTTAAAATGTTTTTGAACACTTATCTGCTTATCTGCTGAGTAAGTGCAGAGGAAAATTAACATTCTAACTCAAGTAGGTCTGTGTCTTTCTAACTGCCATACCCTGAAGAGAAAACTAATTATAATCTTACTTATATTTAGCCAGGACAACTTTGCTGCATGTTGCGCAATGGTCCAGTTATGTGTGCCGAGTGCACTCTGGAGTCTTGTAGCTACCAGCGCAGCAGAGTTGCCACTTTCTTTCATAGAATTTGAAGCACCAAGGCCAGAGAACAATTACACAATAAGGAGAAGGTGCATGCTTTTAAAATATCCACCATGTCAACATCAGCTAATGTAATACAAGAGAATGTCTCTCTCTCGCTACTCTCTTTCATTCTCTCGCTCTGTTTCTCTGAGGAGCACGTGCGATTGGTAGTAGACCCTTCCCACAATAAGAGAATGAACAGGACAGGGTATGAGAGAGGAAGAGCGATTGGAGACTGTCTGCTAGGTAACAAAACAGACATGGTTATAACTATATAGATGGATAGACAGATGGATGGAATAGGTTGCAAAATATACACTGGTGGTTGTTGATATACCTGGACGGCCCAAGTCTACGTGTGGGAAACACTGTCCTACTACAAGGCTGCTGTTTTTTTTACCAACACACGCGCGCATCTGCTTGGTCCAGTTAAATGGGTCTGTTTAGGTTGTGACTCAGAAAACAGGACATCTGCTGTGAACACACACAGCCCTCCTCCCTAGATAATATTACACTTCACTAATCCTTGGGACAATGTGACTCTTGGGTTGCCTAGCAACCATAAGAGAGCGTGAAGTGAGCAGAGTGGGTGGCAGAAGTGACATCACATCCTGTGAGTGACACATGATGTCAGCTCACACACACACACACACACACACACCCCAACAGCTGTGACATGAGGCAATGTGTGCAGCCTGCGCAGTTTCGTTGTTTAGAAAAATGGGGAGATAAACAGGTGATAATGCTGCACCTGATTTGTCTGATTTTCCACAAGAGCTACACTGTACTTTATGATATACATACATCAACATACATACATACAGCCTCGTATAGAGCCACCTAAAACTCAACAAACTTAAGCTGTCAGATGCGTAATGTATAATACCCAGCACAATGTATTAGTTGCATAATGTATATCATAAATAATGTATATTGCACGTAATATATACTACTGAATAATACATAATACAATACACTTGTAATGCAACTTGTACTATAACTGCACAGCCACTCTACATACCATTTGCCCAATATATACACACATTCTACTTTATTTCCTTCACATTGTATACTGTTATTTATCCTTTCATATGAAAAGTTGCACACTGAACCTCGTCATGCTCGTCATACTTGTCATAAAGGAATGCAATTCAATTTACTTCTCCACAGCATCTTAAGCCTGGCTTAACTTTGAGAGGCAAATGTTTAAAAGAAGGCGGGGGAGAATAGTGCAATTTTTAAGCAACCTTTTAAAGCTACGGTTGGTGCAGATCTGATACTGAATGGCAGTTTGTTCCAGCACCGGACCTCATATTGAAAAAATGCCATTTCACCATGTTCCGTTTCAGATTTTCTCACCACTAGCTGAGAAGCTCAGGCAGATCTAAGAGACCGATCAGGAATATATACTTCAAACATATCAGAGATGGATTTAGCACCCAAACCATTGAGTAATGCTTGAGAATTGGACTAATGGTGCCACATTACAGACAGAAACTGAACAAAGACCAGATTAAGCTGGCCACAACTGGCCTCAACTTTGTTTGAACTGGTCCACTTGATGCTGACTCTTAAACTTGAGTAAAAGATTTAATTAACACCATTAGAAACCACTGGGTTCACTTCTTAAGGGCAGATGGCGTTTTTGAGCAAGGTACCATCAGGATAACTTGTAGTGCCTGTGCTGCATAAACATGTCACTGAACTATAATCATGATACAAACACATCTTTACAAAAGAGGAAATCACACGTGAAGAAAAATCTCCTCGCTTCTAACCGAGAGTACCATCTGACAGCAAACACCATCTGTTTTTGTTTGGTAACTTTTGTGTTAGTTCATTTATTGAAAAATGAAACACTACCATGTCCAGAGATATTAAAGACACACAATGAGCAATTACACCCAGTATAAAAACATAAATGATTCAAGATTGTTGGGGGTTTACTGTACTTCTATTGGTGCTTTAACAATTGACAGTCCTATTCTCTACTCTTCGCTCTACTGTTGTCTGCTGGTAATCAGGAGATAAGCTTTTAAAATAAAGCACCTCAACATTACCTGCAGATTCTGGCTCTAAAGGACTGAATCCTCAGGTCTGCACAATAGACTGCAGGCTAAAACATATGTAGCAGTGTATATATCTCAGGTGGCATTACCTTTTCCAGTATGCCTGGGGGACAAATGTGCAAAAGTACTACTCAGCATTCAAGCACTCACAGATCCAGCCACCATAAATTTAGTGGACTTATTTCAGAATCAGAATCTCAAAATGTTATTGATCTCAGAGGAAACTGCTTATGCTACACCTGTAGTCACACAGAGACAAAACAATATAAAATTTGGTATAGGTCAAAATAAAACCTTCCAGAAACACTCTGAAAATAATTGGTACTAAATACATTATGCTCTATATACAAAATGTCATGGTCAGTCTAGCACATAAGACCTTCTCCACTAATATCAATGAAAATTTCAGTGTATCCAGAAGTACTGATGTTCATAGGCTTAGTGTTGACGTGACATAGCACCACTTACATAATATGGACAAAAATATTGGGACACACCTCTTATTTAATGAATCCCGGTGGCTCCTTACTCCCAGTGAAGGGCAAACGTAATGCTTCCAAATATATTGACAGTTTGGGGAAGAACCTTTTCTATTCCAGCATGACTGCGTCCCAGTGCACAAAGCAAGCTCCATAAACACATGACTGGATGAGTTCGGTGTGAAAGAACTTGACTGGACTGCACTGAGCCCTGACCTCAACCCCATCCAGCACCTTTGGGATGAACTGGAATGGAGATTGTGATCCAGGCCTTCTTGTCCAACCAGTGTCTGACATCAAAATGCTCTACAGAATGAATGGGCACAAATTCCCACAGAAACACTCCAGAATCTTCAAAACACTCCAAAAAGAGTGGAAGCTGTAATAGCTGAAAATGGGATCAACTGCATATTAAAGTCTTCGTATTTGAATGCAATATCATTAAAGTCCCTGTTGGTGTAATGGTTAGGCATATCAACTTTTTGTCCATATAGTGTACATTCTGTCCTGTTTAATCCTTTGCATGATACTCAGAAACATCAATTCATAATACAAACAGCAAATATCACCATTTACACTCGATAAATACCAAAGCTAATAAAAATGCACGCATACACTCAAACATGCTCAGTATGCTCTCAAGTACACCCACAGCTTCGACACTAAAAATAAAGCACAGTATTACAAACCGCAAAAGAGTGGAAAAATGAATTACAAATCAGTCACCAGTGCGAGCATACATTCCTCATTTTCTTTTCATCACTCTGAGTCTGAAAATCTCATGCGAGCTGCTCCTTGCTCTTGTCACTCGCGCTCTCGGTCTCTGAGATGGCTCAAGGACAGTGCTGCTGGCAGTGTTACAGTGTGGTGTAATGTGGAGAAAAGCAGGTCAGTGGGTCTTTATCCCATGTTCAATGAGCAAGACTGAGTTTATCTAGGAACAGGGAGTCATATCTTTCCATCAGGCAGATCAGGTAATTTGAAAAGTGAGATAATGCCTGAAAACCTGTGAAGGCCTTCCTTTTCCGCATATAGTAACTGAATCAGAAATCACTGATGCAACTGCAAAATAATCAGACAGATAAGCAGAATGGCACTAGTATCAATAAAATCTGATCAAAATCTTATCAACCCGTTCCTGGTTCTAACTTCTGACAGTCTTTGGCCTGAGGGAACCAGGAAACAGGGAACCTCCTGGGTGAGTGAACCATGAACTGCCACTGTTTAGGCAGATGTTCAAAATTAGATTAACTTTAGCCTTGGTCCCCATTCTAAGCAATATAATGCATATGCTAAAAAAAAACAAAACAACAATAACAACAACAAAAAAACCCAAAACACTTTTAGATTTTTATCGGCTCCTAACCTGCAGCAGCAGACAAGAGCATTTTGGAGGCAGAATGGTCATCAGGACGGGGCAGCAGTGACACACATAGCTGGAACTGCATCATCATGACAAAGAGGAAAATGTTTCTTTACAATACCTGGTAGCCTGGAGGACAACTACATGTACAGCAACTTTCTACAATCACACCCATTCTTCCAGGTCATAAGTAAAGAGCTGTTAATTGGTCACTAATGTCAGCATTCTTGAACAACGAAAGACAAAAAAGGTAAATGAAATAGAAAATTCTACTTAAAAAAATTAAACATTTGTTTTAAAAGTGGAATGTCCTCAATACTAATATCTGAACTGCAGGTACTGGCCATAACCAAACAGATACAAGATTTCTGTTCTATTCCAGTTTTTAATGTATGCCTCTCTCTGTCGGTCGGTCGGTCGGTCTCTGTCTGTCTGTCTGTCTGTCTGTCTGTCTGTCTGTCTGTCTGTCTGTCGCACTCTCTGTCTGTCTGTCGCACTCTCTGTCTGTCTGTCTGTCTGTCGCACTCTCTGTCTGTCTGTCGCACTCTCTGTCTGTCTGTCGCACTCTCTGTCGCACTCTGTCTGTCGCACTCTCTGTCGCACTCTCTGTCGCTCTCTCTGTCGCTCTCTCTGTCTGTCTGTCGCACTCTCTGTCGCTCTCTGTCGCTCTCTCTGTCGCTCTCTCTGTCGCTCTCTCTGTCTGTCTGTCGCACTCTCTGTCGCACTCTCTGTCGCACTCTCTGTCTGTCGCACTCTCTGTCGCACTCTCTGTCGCACTCTCTGTCTCTCTGTCTGTCTGTCGCACTCTCTGTCTCTCTGTCTGTCTGTCGCACTCTCTGTCTCTCTGTCTGTCTGTCGCACTCTCTGTCTGTCTGTCGCACTCTCTGTCTGTCTGTCGCACTCTCTGTCTGTCTGTC
>JBBPCX010068246.1:0-12401 GCA_037974365.1 Hydrocynus forskahlii | reverse complement strand
ATTTTATGACGAGGCTCTGTGTGTTTTACTGGATCGTGGATCATGACAGACTGACAGCCCATGCCGGGAGGACAGACCAGCCTACTCACCCGAAATCCTGGTCCATGGATTTGAAGAAGAATTTGTAGCTGTTGACAGGACGGTTGTTGAGGACATTCTTAAAATCGGCCAGAGTGACTCTGTCCGGGGAGACGGAGAGTTTGACCAGGTAGGGAGTCTCCTCCTCGTCGATGTGGTAAATGATTTTCGTCTCCGCCATGAGAGCATGGAGGAGCAGTCAGGGAGCAGGAGCAGGAGCAGCGAGAGACAAGTGCACGGGAAAAGGCCGTCAGATGAATGCAGCCCAGCCCGCAGCTCCAGCGTGGAAAGGACCGGGCCTGTGTGTCCCCGGACCCCGGGAGACGCGCATCCTGGAGCTCTGCGGGCGGCTGGAGCGGCTCCGGCGCGGCACCAGGAAGGGAAGAGAAGGGACGGGAAGGTTCTTCAGAGAAACCAGCCGGGAGCACGGCCAGGGCTTTTTTGTGTTTGTTTTTTTTTTTGTAGAGCCGTTTCCCTGCCTGGTGCTGCCACCATGAGGCCTTAGAATGAGTTATTCTGGGATGTGACAATAGACCAGTCTTGCAGGGCTGGGTTTTCCTGTCTGACACGATCTATTGGACCAAAACAATTGAGACACCTTCTTCCTAATTATTCCTCAACCCAGAGCGGCCTGAGCAGGTCATGTGGACACATTAGGGCCCAGGACAGTGTTGATGGTGTCATTCTTAGTGTTATTGATCAGATAAAGAACACACCTTCAAACAGACACACACACACACACACACACATATATATATATATATATATATATATATATATGTGTGTGTGTGTGTGTATTCTAATATACATTCTGATTTTTTATATAATTCCAATATATTTCAGTATTCTAATAAGATATGTTATAGTTCTGAGTAAACCTTTCATGAGGATTTAAGCGACTTGATTTTTATTTATTTTTAATTTTTTTTTTTCACTTCTGGGACCTGGTAATTACGCACATGCGCACTGCGCGCCAGTCCCAGCCTGTGAACCTGAGCTGGCTCCGTTTCCACTCACAACGGAGTAACTGTGCGGCAGTAACTGTGAAACATTGATGATTACATTTAGTCACGGCCTCAGTAGTGAGGTCAGGTACTGAGGGTGTGTAAATTAGGTGTGGATCACAAACGCCTCTCCGGCAATCAGTGGTGAAATATCACTCCAGAGAAGACAGTTCCACCGGATCTGGGGGGGGGGGGGGGGGGTGCTTTTCCCCCTTTTGCCAACACTTGGCATCGGGCACAACAACCTCTGGCTCCCTAGCGAAAACCTTTCATGAGGATTTGATTTTTGTTTTCAAAAGATTGTTCACTTCTGGGTCCTGGTATAATAAGTAGAATGTGGATAAGATCCAAGACATGAAACTGGTGCCATCATTTACTTCGCTTGCAGGATTTTACAGTTCGTATTGTCTGACAAAACCTGAAGTCGTTGAGTCATTTTAGTAAAATACACATCACTGTTGACGTAATCAGGATGACAAATAAGTAACTTGTTCAGCTATTCCTGTGCCGTGTTACGAAGAACAGAAAAGCGGATGGTGGAAATCTCTGTTGGTGATGTTCCTGCCGCACTCCAGTGATGTAAAAGAAATGACAGAATCCTCCTCACACTTACAGGATGTTCACGAAAATGTGTATTATCAAGAAATAATATCACGAGTAGTACTTTGTTTCTCATAGGGCCCTGATTATTTGAGGCGTGGACTTAATAAAAAAACAGTCATCTCCATCAAGCTTGTTCCGTTAAACTTGGATCAGCTTTGCAGGATGGAAGCTTTTCTCCAGTCGACTGAGATCTGGACTGTTTGCTGTTAAAGCCTTTCCTGATGTAAAGCTTTAACACTCTTTGTCTGTGGCACGATGCGTTACCATCCTGAAAAATGGCTTCACAATGAGAACTGTGTCCAGAATTGGACTGACTGTGGAGGTGAAGATGGCCTTCTCCAGTTTTCATCACATGCAGCCCCAGATCATAGTTGAGTTGGGACATTTTTTCAGGCAGTCATTAGAACGGCACCAGACAAAAGTTCCAGCGTCGTTTCCTGGCAGATTTCTAACTCGTTACTATTACCTCACTTCACTACTGCCCCACTGTAACACTGTGTTCTTCTGTTCAGTTGCTAGTCCTGGTTTTCCTTTGAACACAACCACCATCATTTTACACTCCATGTTGGATTTTTCCCTCGAAGGAGCTTTATAATCCGCTCCATTGTTTCAGGTGACCTTGTTTCCTTTGGCTCATCAGGGTCTGCTCTCTCTTGAAACTGCAGTTCGTCCTTTTAGAGTTGTGCTGGCATTTGTGTTAGGAGTGTAAATTACAAGGTCGTTCCATATTTTTTCCTCCATGGTGAGTGTTTCATATTTGTTTTCCTCTAAAATGTTGTTCATTTTATTTTCACTGTATTATATTTGATATATGTGAGGATGTTCAGCTATTAAACAACTGTGTGTTTATTTTATTTGCTATGAAGTAAAAAAGCTGGGCGAACATGTGGCAACTCTGTATTTTTTTCCAGATCGGACTCAAAGGTGACCGACCGCAGCTACTTGGCACGTGCGTCACGATCCAGAGGCCCATTTTCTGACTCACCCCGTTTCACTTCACGTCCTACTCATCTCCTTACGTAACGGACCCAGAGAGAGCTGCGTTCAGGACATTAGATGTTTCTGAAGCACATACCAGACATGCAGAGTCACCCTAAAACTGGCCATTCTCTGCACGTTTTAGAGACTTTCTCATTATTTCCATTACAAACTGCTGCTTCTCTCTCTCGACAAAGGGAGGGGTGATCTTAGGCATTAGCCGGTTTGGTCTGAATGCTTAGTTATTTCAAAAGTTCATATTCTAAATTTTGTTCTTGCGTTTTATTTTTTGCAATTAAATATAAAAAAAAAAAAAAAAAAATTCTTGTATTCAGCTGATTCTTGAATTCAGCCAATAAATAATTAGTAACACAAACATTCAGTTTCTTGAAAGTTTATTCGGAAACTAGATTCATAGATTGTTTTTGTGACAAAAAGCTTTGTTACATGCTTGAGCAAATCAAAAAAAAAAAAAAAAAATATTACATCATCAGTACCGACAACGGTTCATGCCAGTTTCACACACAGCAAGCTTGGAGCCACTGGGTACCGAAGCATCCACTGAAATGGACTGAAGCGGAATGAACACGCAGAACGAAAAGGTCCATAGGTGTGGTTGCAGTGTTATGGTCTGTCCAGCTGTTTCCTCCTGTTTTCTCAGATTCTCCTGTTTGTGTTACAGGTAAGCTGAGGAAACTGGAACAACTGGGTGTCAAACTGGTTGTTGCTATTTCTCATCAGACCCCAGTGTTTTCTGATTTTTAACTTGATGGAGCCAGAATCCAATTACATTGGGCTCCCACTTAAATGTGGTTGAAACGGCATGGAGGTACAGTGTAAGCGGCGGCGGCGTTACTGGAGCTGAATAATGTTTCATGTGCCTCGTGCTGCCGTTAGCGCTGTTGCGTAAGTGTTCGGCTCCGCGGCTTCTGACCATCTACTGGAGCTGCAAGCTAGCGTGTCTTCTGCCAGTGCGATATTCAAAACCCAGCAGCAACAAGGAAGCCTCAGAAAGCAGGAAATGAGAGCAGTCACGGGAGATAAACAAAGAGACAACCCAATTAAACATGAGGGTTAGAGAAACAGCCGGGGTTTACACAGAGCAGAGGTTATTACAATCTGGAGACAGGGCACATGAGAGACGTCATCTGACCAAAAACTACATGTGGCCAGTGTCTTTGAAGCTTTTATTTTCAAAGCTTTTGTCATCTTGAATGTCTTAATGATCCCAAAACAGCAGAAGACGCAGCACACTCTACAGGTAAGGCACTCTGAAATTCTGTGGGCTACATGTCGGAATACTGTAATAAAGCACAGCATACTAGAACTGCATGGAATGTATAGTCTGGTGTTCCCTTTTTCTACAGTAAGAGTACTCAGGTTTCGGCTTAAAGCTGAATGCCTGATCGTTACATTACGCCAGTAATAAGCATTATGGGCCATTAATGAACAGCTTAAATAAACTACCCAAACTACACAGCATTATGTCAAAAAATATTCACACAGACAATGAAAAAAAACCCAAAAAAAACCAAAACAGAACAAAGAACAAAGCTTAACTACTGTAGAGCTTTAGCTGGAAACAGTTACACGACCCGAAGCACAAGCTTTAGCATTTCTATTAAGGCTGTAGTTGAAGTTCGTAAATGCATTTCTGACCGAATACATGCGTGCATTATCACAGAGGAAAGCATGGATTGAAAAGAAAGACCTGATGCATGGTGCAGTCCGAGAACAAGCTCTAAAGTGTGTTTATGGCAGTCGTGGGCTTCACGTAGCGCACTGAAGGCACAGGAGTTGCTCTGTGAAGGTGTGAGCTAGAATTGCACCCAGGGAAGGTTATCGCTAGTGCGTGTTTCCTGGCGTGCGGTACAGTAAGCCAGCGGTGGGTGTAGCAGCATCACAGAGTCACTGATCTGAAGATAAGACCGTCCTTCTCCCGGCAGTGAAGCCCCATAACAGCAGTATATGCAAACCTGAAACAGCACACACACGGAAACGGACACAAACGCCTCTCTGACCCCTCGCCTCTCCTCCACCTCTTCTGGTTTCATCCTCTCATCTTATATTCTTCTGCTCAGATCGGCCTCTGGACCAGCCAGTGGCCGTCTCGTCTTGTCTTGTCACTTCCAGGATTACTTCTCCATCTCTGCAAACGGTGCAAAGAACAAAAAACGAATGAAATGAGGAGTGTCCCTCGGAAACAAATACGTAAAAGCGAACAGGGACTACAAACAGGAAGATAATAATATTATTTCAGTATGTACTGTGTGCATGTGGTAGAAATGACAATTAAACCTACTTGACTTCATTATACTAGCATTTTTTCAGTCTAATCCTTATTACTACACAATTTTGATGTGCTTCCCTGAAGAACTGTAAACGGTTCGAAAGCCACTTGTAAAAGAAGTCAAAGGGCAGTTGACGAATACTGTAAATAATGTTGTAAAGGTGTCGCGCACTGGAGAGGTTGAACAGGAGCTTCAATGTGGGGTCCAAGGGGATCCAGCCACAAAAAAATGGCAAATGCTATTAAACAATTAAACAATGCAACAACCTAATCTCACCATGCAAATTTTAACTTATCCATCCATGCATACATCAGTTCTTACTCTGGACAAGTCACCAGTTCATCACAGGGCAGACAATCAGACAGACACACTCTCGCACGTGTACACAGTCGGGGCAGTTTGACCTCGAGGCAGTTTAGCATGTACAATTCACCACAAGAATGATAACAAAAATAGATGAAATAAATATATGTGATAGTTTTAATGGTTTGTCTAATAGTTTGAGAAGCAACGAGGATCCGGATTCAAACCCCCAACCTTGGAGTTGTGAGACACCAGTGCTACGCACCGCACCACCGTGGGGCCTGCATTCACACATTCATGCATTAAATTACTGAAATCTATCCAGATGTTTGAGCTGTTTTCAAGATATTTACTCAGCACTGCAAAAAACTCACGTTTTTTACTTTATCTTAAACTAAGAATTCTTTATAACATTATCATGCAAATGCTATGCTTTCGAAATAAAAACTACCTTGTTAGTCGCTCCCCTTACAGCTGCTCTATGGAATCTATTGCAGCCGCTCAGGTCAAATAGATCTAAAGCTACTTTGGTTTCATTCATTAGTGCTACCACAGCCATAGCACACCATTTCCTTTATAAAGTAACAGGTCAAAGTCTGGGCCAGACACATCAGAAGGCAAACCCTTACTGTAGCAGCTCTTACTTTCTATAAAATACAGAGAATTCAACCAGCGAATGGTGAAACAAACATTATTAATCTTCACTATATCATATATTTCATGATAAAATTATTATATAACTAAAACCATAGCACTTGCTATTTAACTAAAACTAATATTTTCGTGATATTTTATTAAAAACTAATGATCAAAACTAATTGGGGGGTGTATGTGTGTGTGCTGGTGTGGCCAAACTATAATCACACAGGTCAACAAAAAAATTTTTTTTTTGTAATCATCAGAAACCACAACACACTTTTCTAAACCAGTTTTTCATGCTGATTTCAGATCTGCTTTCAGTTTTTTTCAGTCACTTTAACTTTTTGAATTATGAGTACTATTAGCTTTGCAATAGACTTGCATGTGTTTCTCATCAAACCGCCGGCACCTATCAAGTAACTGTCTCAATATTTTCAGTGTGAAGTCAGACAGGAGCTCCCTGTGGCACAGAAATAATGATCAGTGTCCGTCAGCGCCACTGTTTCTTCAAAAACGCTTATAATATGATTATTATATGCTAATGATACCACTGTCCAGAGATGGGGACGCGAGTCTGAGACTCGGACTCGAGTCACACTTGAGTCGCACAAACAGAGACCTGTGACTTGACTTTAGACTTAACGACTTGAGACTTGACTCGGACTTGGGTGTCGTGACTCATAAACAATGTCCATTTCATGGAATTATTTATTTATATCTCGCACTCTTTCCAGCGACCCCTTGTTTGCCATAATCCAGAGTTCTTAGCCGAAAACCGTTCACCTCGCCCCGGTGTCCCATTACTTTTGTCCGAGGTGAATGGTTTTCGGGTAATAACTCCGGATCTCCGGGGGCTATTATGTTAGAGGGGTCGCTGGAAAGACGTCACCGAGCCCCATCTAACGGTGAAGTTTCACATTTAGAGTGCGAGATATATTTTTCATATTTAACATTTAGATTTGAGATCATTTAAGGCAAATCCTCCATGTTGGTGAGGGAACATCACAGCACACAGTCCCGCCCCCTGCTGAGTAACAGCCAATTGTAACGATGGGGCGTGGCCACTTAGCATATCTTCTAAACATTTAGAGCTGAAAAATCCCACATTTAGAGTCGGCGTTTGTAAAAGTGCAACATTTAGATTTAGAGTGCAACATTTAATTTTTCAACACATTTAGCTCTAAATGTGTGAAAATTGTGTGAAAATTGCGCTAAATGATGAAAAAATGACACCTAAATTAGTTAAGCTGTTTTTACAAGACTTGAGACTTGACTTGGACTTGGTAAAAATGACTTGTGAGCATCTCTGCCACTATCATGCAGTATATAACCAGCTTCATCACAAAAACTGCACGTGCGGGAAAAACTAAACACAGATTTGAAATCAGCATGAAAAACACTACAAAACCCACATGAACTTATCTCTGATGATTTTGACCTGTTGAACTGTGTCATTAGAAGAGTTGGACCCTCCCACCCATCCTGGAAATTATAACTGGAAGCAGCTGAGTTCAGGGAAACACACTGAAATGCTTTATGTCTACAGATGTGGTAGATTCTACTGAAAAACACTGGAGTGCTCCCTCACTGATTCTCTTTTACCTTTGTCCAAGTCAATGACCTTTGGAGAGCAACATTTGGACATCTCTGCCTCCTTCAGAAGGTTGTTTTTGAAGTCTGAGAGAGAATGGACAAGAGTTGCAGAGCGTTAGCTGTCACCGGTGTGGCTGTAGGGGCCTGAGGAAGAGTCAGGGAAACTCACCAAGCTTTGTCTCCTCCTGGTTACATGTCTTTACCTCCGGGACACACCTTTCAGTGTCTTTGTTTGTAGGCATGCGTCCCCTGCACGAGCGACACAAACTGGTGAGCGAAAGCTTGGACTTTTCGATTTGTCATTGTTGTAGACAGACTTTAATCACAGCTTCAGACACTCACATGTATTTCACAATAGGCAGCTGTGGTTTCGCGGCTGCACGTGGATCATATTTCAAACCTGCAGTCAGATGGAGATGAACATCACAACGTAAATCCATGCATAGCACATAAAATTCTCAAGATGTGAAAGGAGCCGCTAACCTCGGGCCCTGCATCGGCGGGTGAGGAGGACGACGGCCAGCGCGACCAGGGCCAGGAGGAGAAGTGTGGCCAGGATGTAGCCCAACTGCTGCAAGAAGTGGCCTCGCTGCTCAGGCAGGATCACGTTAATAATACGAGGTTGCACCTCCACGACATTAGTGACTGAAAAAAAGGAAAAAGAATGCTTTACAGTTTACAGACAACAAGCTTCCGATCCCACATGGGTTATGTAATACGTAGGTTGCTACGTTAGCTGAGACATTCGGGACACAAAACAGGAGGGTCTACTTTTTGTAAACGTTCAAATGAAGCTGGTGCTGTTTAAACTCCCACGTCTGAAATCTTGAACTGTCCTTGAACTCCGAGTCATTGTCTGCCCTTCCCTGAGCCACCAGAGGGCACTGCCGTCTCACGAAGCGGCACCTAGTGCAACAAGTCCACGCCGAAACTGTCTGGAACAACAATAGGTGCACGAAAGAAAACACAAAATGCATCTTTTCTGCCACATAACACTAACGTACTTATGGTTCAGCCAGAAAACAACCAAGATAAGAAAAAGTCTAAAAAAGTAAATAAACGAGATAATAAACGAGATAATAAATAAAATTCGCTACCAAGCTATTCAAAATATGAGGCTTATCCTACTATTGCTGTCTGTGTTGATCTTAATGCCATTTCTGCTTCACCTTAATATTATGGGAAAGGTCTAAACTGCAGTTCTCAGGGAAAATGTTAACTCTGAAAATATCTGAGCTATGTCTGGAGCAGCTGCTCAAATTTCCTTTGTTTCTGTCTGCTGGGCAAAAGCTGATGGGCACGTTAACCCTCTGTAAAAAACAGCGAATAAGGTTCAAAATGAGGTGGAAAGAACCCGGAGAGGGTGAGGAGAACCAGACAGCCGAGGTGAGTGGGTGCAGCAGGCCAGTGTGTAATAGTTTCACGGGCTTATTTACCTTACTGTAATCTAAAAACGGGGTAAATGGGCTGTTTTGTGTCTGAATGAGACCCAGGCTCTGATTATTAAAACAGAATAGAACATAATATTAAAACATAATAGCGAAATACAGAATGTGGACAAAAGGTCCCGGAATAGTGAACTGAACTCCCTCACTGTTGGGCTTGGGGTGGAAAACATTACCCATAAACGCTCAACACCAAGACGGTGCCACCCACAACCAGCATCCAGGCCGGTGAAAACATAAGATATCATATGATAGTTTGGCACCGCAGCTTTAAAACAGCAAGACAGACGCACTTGGTTATTTGGTAGATATACAGTAAAAAAATAAGTAAATACACAGCAGAAAGATAGGAGGAAATAGGAAAAAGGGAGGAGAGGGACAGAGAGAAAGAGAGACTGTCTGGAGTCTGGTGTTTTGATTGGAGCGCTGAGTAGGGGTACAGTTTAAAGACACGTCGCTCCTGCAGAAACAGATGAACACTGCCTGTGGTCATAATAATACGGTGATGGAAAGATCAAAGACAGCCCTAGTCAACCACAGGAAAAAGAGAGGGCAGGAAGAGAGAGAGAGGGAGAGAGGGAGAGGGAGAGAGAGACTCAATTGCATGTCAAAAAACAGTAATACTGCAGATTTTTTTCTAACAAAGTCTGACCACAGAAATCCAGTCTTGGAGATTTATACATTTGTAGAAAAGACAAGAAGTTTCTTCAGATTTTTACATTCATGGCACTTATCAGACGCTCTCATCCAAAGCGACTTCCATTCCCCAACTACAGGGGGCAGTCTCCCTGCAACTTGGGGTTGAGGGTCTCGCTCAGGAACCCAGCGGTGGTGCTGAAGGTAGGATTAGAACCCATGACCTCTTGGTCCAGAGCCAAGTATCCTACACACTAGACCACCACCACCAACCCCAACTAAATACGTAATGAACTGCACCGAACCGATTTATGTGTAGATCAAAGTGCACTACATCGACATGTCGACACATATTGACGTACTGTACTTTGATCTAGTATATTTCGAAATACAGCCACGGGCACTGGGGGCCGGGGGGTGCTTGGGGTAACTTTTTTGCCCGTAGTAATTCACCCAGCGCTGTTTCCATCACTTGGACATTAACAGGGCTGCCCACCGTGCTGTGGACTGATTACAGGTTAGTCCTCTAATGAAGACTGCGTGACTTATATGAGCTCGGTGCTACCAGATCCATTCTTCTCTCCCTTTAATACGCCAAGAGTCTAAAAGTGTCTCTGCTTTCCTGAGGACGCAGTACATTAGGTATTTGAAGATTGCTGTGAAGACTGACGACATTCAGCCACGAGAGTATTAGTGTGGTCGGGTACTGATGCTGAATGGATTCGCCAGGTTCTCCAGCTCATCTCAGTGGAATTCAGTGGTGCTCCATCGGCCCAGAGAGTGCAGTTCAGCTGCTCCGCACCCAAGCCTGAGCTTCAGAAGCCTGGTGCTCTAGTCCTCCTGCGAGGCTGCTCCAGATCATCCCCTTCTACTGGCAGAGCCTTTCTATAGAGGTCACACAGGGTGTGTGCAACTGAACATCTGGGTGAGGAGTGGGTGCAGCGTAAAGTGGCTGAATTCACCTTCTGGAGTCTGGATACTTCTGCACATCTAGTGTAGTGTGTGTCAAATTCACCATTTCACAACAAATACCATGAACTGTCGGAACAATCTTACATTCAACAGTTTCCCTGAAAGGTTATGAGCAGTTGCTGACAATACATTTCTCACAATTTGCTCCAGCAACCGTTCTGAGGAGATGCTCACAGGCGCACATTAGCTGATTAGCACACGTACAGATCCAACCTCTTCTCTACAATCTTCTCCACTACCTCCAATTACTGCTCCCCCTCCTAGTTCAGCGTGAAAATGGGCGTGAGAGTGGAAGGCTACAATTATCAGCAGGAGCTTCTGTGTAGGTGCTGCTCCCCTCTCTTCGAGGTGAAGGCAATAAACACTGCTTCTGTCGCTCCACTGTCATTACCAGCCTGAACCCGCCACTCCAGCCAAACCGCAGACCAAAAGCCTGCTGGGAAGATGATACCTTTACACCATCGCGGCCATTTACGGTGGATGTTCTGTCTCTGTCTTTATCTCTGCACGGCCTTGGTTCTCTGGGGATAGTAGACATCCAGGATTGACATGTAGATGTTTGAATGTGTTCATCGATGAATTTTAAAGTATTCCCCCAAGTGGCGGGGAAAGTAGTGAGGGCACAGCGGCGGGATTAGAGAAAAAAACGACCGCCAGTGGGTACAGCCAGCGGGGTCTTCACTGTGAGGACTCCTGAACATCCTGCACTGTTCACAGCTTTCAGCATTCGGACATAAAAAGGCAGAATCCTGCCTCAGCCTACTGCAAGAGCACAGCAGGATTCACTGATCTCCCTCTGCACCTCTCTCCTCAGTCATCCTAGAGCTTCACAAACCTCGTGTTCCTCTGCTCATGATCTCACCAGGAGAGGGGCAGTGTGGGTACTGCGTCTACTGCATAGGCCCATTACTGACTACCTGAAGTTATTTCAGATGTAAACATTCACTTGTTGTTGGACATCGCAAATTGGTGAACACAATAAATTACACCTCAAGTCATCCTATTCAACACACAAACAGATTTTCACTGATTTTAACCTGGGGGTTACTGTGTATCACTGGGTTGTTCACCAACACTAGTTTTGTATCTTACTCTAATCTGAGATTTCATGCTTGTGCTGTGTGCAGGTTAAGTAATTGTATTTATTATTATTATTATTCTATTTATAGCTGGAATTTGGCATCTCTTGTCCTCCTACAGTTTTTGAAATATTGGCATGTCAAAATGTCTGTTAATATCCGGTGTGATGTGTCTGCATATAACTTGATAAATCAGTTGATCAGGGGTATTGATTGTTTAAAAAATCGACTTTTGTGGTTGAGTCGGTTCTGTAATATAAACTACCAGCCTCCGAATCAGAAGACCAGTGGTTCAAATGGTGCAAGAAATTTTTTTCAAGCAAACCTTTTTCTGGCCCTAAAACCAATGTTTGTGTCCAAACCACGCAATCACACTTCACACTTTCTCATAAAAATGCATTTAGTTTGAATTGTGCTATTATTTCCAACTTTCAGTTCAAAAACTGAATAGCTGGTTTACAATGAAGTTCCAAAATCTAACACTTACCAAATATTTTGAATGATACTGACAAAGAGAAATAAAGGAATACAGTACCCCCCCACTTTCACGCGGATCAGCAGTCGCGGTTTCAGTCCATGGCAGATGTTCGAACCTCCCTCCTCTGAGAACAGCGACCGTGACATCAGGGCCTCGTGCACCACGCGGCAGTTACCAAGGCAACCAGACACCTGAATGGAATGAAGCTCTGCTGCTCAGCCCCGCCCCAAACATAAACAACCAGCACGAGGACGAGGGGGCGTGGCCCAAACATAAACAACCAGCATGAGGACGAGGGGGCG
>JBBPCX010068245.1:0-12401 GCA_037974365.1 Hydrocynus forskahlii | reverse complement strand
TGAAGAAATTACACCTAATTTAATAAAAATGAACTACTAATTAGCTAAAATCATTCAATTCATTGTATCAATTGTTTGACAGCCCCTATTTATATTTTTGCAAATGTGATATAATAACAACGATAAGCATGGATACACAGCAAGCTGTCCAACAGTCACCTGTCTGTAGCTGGTTCTGGCTTGCTCATTTTCTGTTCCAGTTTTTTCTTATAGTGTTCTTCCATCAGAAGAGTGTCCTCCGATAACAGCTGCTCCATTAGCATAAGTGCCGTTTTCCGATTAGTTATAGGATATAAAATGTGGGCTAGAGATTGGTCTGCTGAGACCACCTCCTGAACCAACATCTCCCACCAAGTTTGGTCCTTAAAGCTGTCCTCTTCTGGTTTGTCAACCACTGGAGGTTCATGTTTGTTATCTTTTTCCTTTCTTTCCTGATCTCCACCAACTGCAGGGCTGAACTCAGTGTCAGGGTTTGAAGGGTCAGCAGTTGTTTCCATCTCTGCACTTGTAGCAGGCTGTGTTTTCTGTGGATGTTGAGTACCTTCATCTTCATTACCATCATCTATCTCAGGTGGAATGATCCACAGACTCGGGTCTGTTGTCACCCCAAGGCTTAGGGATACTTCTTGACCAACTGTCTCTTCAGCCATCAACAAGGATTGCTTTTGAAGACCTGTCTTTATTTTGCTAAAAGGGAAAAAAAATATTGTAGAGTGAAGAAACCTATAGCACACTTTGTAATAGAATTTGTAAAAATAAAGACAAATACCTGTCATGCAGGTTTTCACTGGTTTGCGCAGGAGAATTAGTGGCATATGTAACTTTGCTTTCTTTGTCATTATAGCCAGAGCCACGAAGAGTCATTGGATGTATGTCAGGAAAACCTGGCATGCAGTTAACATGGGCAGAAGCTTCTGACACAGAAGTGGCAGAGGACAAACTGCATACTCTGGCCCTTGAGTGGAATACTGTGGATGGGTGGTCCAGGGAGCAGGGCTCCTTAGAGAACTCATGTTCAAGAGCAACCTTCTCAGAGACAAGAGAGACAGAGTCTTGCTTGAGTTTTCTTTGGGTATGGTCTTGCTTCTCAATCAAAAATAAATCTCTCTTCCCTCTGCCAGACACTATATGTTCACCAGGGGGCTGGTGTAGTTGCTCTGAGCTCTTGCTAAGGGGTCTAGGGCTGATGACCCTCGAAACTCCAAGTTCCTCCAATGATTTTCCTCTAGGAACCATCACTCGCATTTGTCTCTGGTCTGGAACTGATCCAGCGTAGTGCTTATAAACTGGTCTTTCACATTCCACTTTAATCTGGGTCCTAAAAGCATAGGATGAATGTTTTAATGACTTAAAAAAATAAAATGATAAAAACATAATTTATTTGTTTTATTCTTTGAAATCAGTTTGGCAATTTCACAAGTCAGCAATGTCAAGAAAAAGAGAAATAATGACCAGAAAAACAAAAAACAACATATACATCTCACATTCTCTCTCTCACAAACCTTACCTTGAGAGCCCTTTGTCATGTGCAGGTGAAGACTCAACACGTCTATGAACCTAGAATAAACACAATGTTACAGAAGCTAAGAAACAAGAAAACAGTCTTAATCGAATTAACCTGTTAAGCACTATGGAAAAAGAAAAACTTTTTTAAATGTTGATATTTATATATGTAACAAACCTGTTCGAAGGCAAGGGGTGTTGAAGTGCTGCGGGTTTTGTAAGAGCCCGGTTGCTCTGGTACATCCAGAAGATTCTCCACTGAGGCACATTTCCCTGATGGTGGAGGCGATCCCTCTTTCCACACAGACTGACTTGAGAGAACAATTGGCTGGGCATATGTGAAGTGGGCAGATCTGGAGCTTGAGTCTAAAATGCGACCTGCTGATTGTGGCCTGTGAAGCTTCTTCTCTGAGCCTGAGATGGCTGACTGAGGTCTGGGACCCCACTCCGACTTTCTTCCTGCAGTTGAGTGCCTCTGGCTGGGCACCTGTGGAACTGGCTGCTGAGGCTCAGCTACTTTGTGGCCAGTTTTTCTTTCTATGTATGCTACCAAGGCCTTGTGCTGAAGATGTTTAAGAGTACTTTTTGAGAAGCTGGAGGCTGACAGAGCACGCCCCCGGGTCTCAAACATCTTTCGTCTGGCAGCTACAAGTCCATGCTCACCAAAGTGGTCATCTGAGAGTAGTACTTCACTCTCACTGCCAAGGGATCGGCAGGTCATATGAATCGGTCTGTCTGCCAACTGGTGTAGTTTTTCTGGTTCAGAGTGAGACAGTTTTTTCTGTTCTGGGGTCAGACGCTTTCTACAGCCAATTCGAGGCACTTGTGGCTGAGGAATGTTTTGTTGCCTCACAGATTCCTTCTCAATCTCTTTCCCAATCTCTTGACTAGGGTTCTTCAAGGTCTCTTTATCTGTTTCTTGAAACTTAAGCAGGTGAGTTTGGACAGGGTTTTCCAGTTTGGAATGCACATCCTGTAAAGGAGCTTCAGAAGGTATGACAGAGAGACTCTTGTCAGACCACTGCTCAATTCTGTTTGGCCAAGAGAGCTGTAGATCTTTTCTTTTAAACGAAGTCTCCCTCAAAACCTTACTTTGTACATCCTTCAGTTTTTCTTTGTAATATTTTTTAAAAGAATCATCTAAGGTGTTGTATGGGTAGGCAAACTCATTTAGTTTCTCTTCTTTCGATAATTCACTGTGTGATGAGTCACCACTAAAAGATTCTTTTCTGGCTTTCTGCTTATCAATTCCCCATTCTGGATCCTGGCTTCCCAATATAGAGGTTTTCTCATTTTTGACCTTGCTCGTGAAAGAGGCCCTGCTGGCTCCAGTGAGGTGATACAGGAGAGGAGTGGCCTCTTTGCTGATCTTCTCAGTAGGCATTTCTGCTAAGGGCAGTTTTGTCAACCTGCTAACAGGATCATCTTTTTTTGCATGAACATCATGGTGTTTTTCTGTAAAAATCTTATTCTGAGATGTGTCAGATGCTGAAAAGTTCTTCTCTGGGCCACAGTAGAATATAGGATGATTGGTGTTGTGATATCTGCCTATATCCATATTCCTCTGGCTGTCTTCTAAGTCATCTACCTTTTGAGATGCTTTCTCAGTCTTACAGAAATTACTGTAGTCATAGGTACCAGGAGGCTCCTCATAGTCATTTGGTGGGCTTATTTTTTTTTCTACTTGAAAAAACAGTTTTCCATTGGGACCATCAGGGCTGTTTGGTTGTCTATCAGTTTCGACATACTTAAACACGTTTTCCATAGTACTATGAGACATCTGCTGCTCAGCCTGCCAGTGGGGTTCTGTGCTCAAAATCTCTACTGCACGCTGTGCCTGCGGGACAGTGGATTCAAACGATTTGTACACGCCAGTGACAAAATAGAACTGCCCTTTGTGTTGAACACTTCCACTGATCGTGTTCTGTGCTGTGTGCCAGGAGCTGGTCGCACGTTCCTGGTCAGTGACTGAAACTGCATCAGCCGAGTGTATCTCAGACTTTCTGCCCTTCGTTTGTTGAGAGTGTTCGGATTGACTTGTTTGCTGGGGCAGTCGGCTTAAGATGGTTGCTGACTTTGACTCAAGGATCTTTTCCGATATATCTTGCTTCAGTTGGTCCCTCTGATAATGCTGCACAACTCGACAGTCATAGGTTGGGTCAGGTCTTGTACAAAGGGCGTCATGATTGTCTACCTTGGTTCTCAAGAAGGAAATATCAGCAAGTTGTCCCTCAGGACTTTGACGTACCCTTGAAGTCTCAAGGCTCCTAGTGGTCATGAAGCTATCTAGGCGTATGGGAGGAGGTGGTGGTGGTGGTGGTGGCAGTATTAAAGGGGTGGAAATTTCTGGGGAATCTTTGACGTGAAGGCATCCGTTTTTGTTTTGATGATGTTGATGTTGCTGTGCAATGGCCTCCATGGAATGGTACAGCTGGTCCATGCTCTTTGAATCTGACTCAAGGATGCTGGGACCATATACTGCCTTCACATACTTAAAATCTGCATAGTGCAGGCTATGTGGGTGGAAATCATCCGGCAGAAAGGGTGAGGGGTAATCGGGAGCACTAGAGCCCCCAGAGAAAGAGCTATAAGCAGAGTCCCCTTTACTGTGATGATGAGTGTACTGATCTATACTACTAGTAGACTTTGCAGGGGAAAGACGACTGATGGGAAGGCTAAGAGGGTGCAAGTCAAGGTTGTTCATTCTTTCAAAGCGCAAGTTGTAGGAATCCATCAGGAGTGAAATGAAACTTCTCTCTATATTGTCAGGTCATAACTTCAGTGTCCAGCACCTACCAGCCTTTTCTCAGTGTCATTACGGAACAAAAAAATACATGATTCTGGCAGTACCTGGAGAAACAAATACACACATGCCATATATTATTAGGATCAAAAAGTTCTTAGCAAAACTCCACAGTGCACAGCTGAGTGTATCATACACTCTCTAAACACAATAACACAGTTGAAACATGATTACTAATGGGAATTTTTGCAGATTGTAATCAAGCTATCTTGTCATTCACTTCAAAGTTGCTGCCATGAAGTCTCAATAATTTTTCACAGACTGGATAAAGAGCTAAATTAAGCTTTCATTTAATCTTTGTTACACCCATGATACGTACAGGCTAATTTGCATTCTCTATCAGCATGCAACATTTGTTTTCATGAACAAACACACTAGGGCATCATCCAATGTGAATAGATTGAATATGAACAACTTATCTGATCCCTTTGGTTTCATATTGCTATTTAAATAAGAGATGAAAGCCTTTCCAAGCTGAACACTCTTGATATAACCAGGCCTGACATGCTATGTTACCATACAGCACAGGTTGCTCAGGACATCTGTGTTGACTAAAATGAGCTTGTTTGTATTGGATTTTCAACGTTGCATGTCAACTGGGCGAGGCGTTAACCAACAACAGTAGCAAATTTGTAGATAAGCATGCACTTCAAACACAACTGTTATAACTGAAATGTCATATAACTGAATCTGTCATGGTTTCTTCACAAAAGAATGTACCCAAATACCAAGCAAAGTGCTTGGTACAGTGTAGCTCCAAGAATGTACCCCTGGTGTAATTAAATCTGATTTCTGGTCTTAGTCATGTGGCATTCTAACTATTGCTTGCATGCTTGTATTTACTGAGCAGTCCCCAACAGCTCAGGATGACTTTAACACCTTTATAGTGGTATGCTAGCTGGGAAAATCAATTTGTTAGAAGCAATCAAAGATTAAAGACTACATAGTCTAAAATGTTCAAAGCACCACTTGCCCTCCCATGCTGCAAGCAGAATATGTTACAACAGCTTTTCTGTCAATAAGAAAATATGAAAATAATAGGCAAAGGTGCAGCAATCAATAAAGATACCACCTGAACCAGTTTTAATGAGGGCCTTAAAGTTTAAATCTGGATAGAGGTAATCAAAAATGTCTGGAATGCCATTTCAACCTGGATGAAATAATTTGGGATTAATCATGTGATAAATATTTAATGGATTATACAGTACTGAGGAACTTTATGAATGTTAACCACAAAAACATTTATCTTTTAACGTCCGAGGGTGTTTCTTGTTTTGTTTTGTTGCAGCACATACAAACAAAAAATGACAACACGGCACTTCAAATTGTGCACAATATTTTGGCATAATGTTCCATTAAGGCTAGTCTGTTAGAGCTAGAGGGAAATTAATTGGACATATTATTGCTCTGAGATTTACATCAAATTTATATATTTGCAAAGATAAAAGGGCACTCCTGCACATGTCATACAAAGCACAAAACAGAAAGAGGAAACAATAACAGATCTGTTGACTCTTCACTAACTAATGCAATGATCAATAACAACAATTAATTCAAGTGAAGAGCTGCAGCACCACTTTCTGTAAATGCAAGTAATTAAAAACCTGCCCATGGAGGAATGAGGTTGTCAAAACACCACTAGAACATGACAGGGCAGGTGTAAACTGATCACTTAATTGACTGTTCTTTGCAGATCACTGTAGCCTCAATTTTTACTCTGCAATTGACACATGAGCTACACACCCATTGCTCATGTGTTCACCTGAGACAAAATGTTAATGAAACTCCACCAGGACTATTTCACTAGCACAAACATGCATAAACAAGGACAATTAGGTTTTAAATTCAAAACTTTTAAAGTACATGGTACATGGTCTCCAATAACTAATATTAATAATAATAATAATAATAATAATAATAATAATAATAATTATTATTATTATTATTATTATTATTATAGTCACAGTGCAGATGACAACAAATATTCCCTGCCTTACCACAAGCAATAGATGGAAAGTCCAAGAAAAAAATAAGAATTATCCACTATTCCATTTTAAGCAAGTACATCCTGCATGAGTTGTAAAACACTTTGCTGGTACATTTCCAGCAACAGACGTGTTATGTCCACAGATAGCACACAGTGGAGCTCCACCGGGCCTCGTTCTCCTCAGACCCTACTAAGAGGCCGGGCTTTGAATGCCTGTGACGTCCATCCTGCAAACGCACAATAGGCCCAGTAGAGGGAATATTTCACTGCTGATAATGGTGTCTGAAGAGGGGAAAAAAGGCCTCACATTCCTGGCTGGCTTCAAAGAAAGAAAAAGCCTGAGCGCCATTCATTCCCAGAGTCCTCTGCATATGGAGAGTTGCCAAGCAGGAGGGGAGGAACTCTTCAGCAGAAATTCTCACTCAGAGAAGTGACCCTCCCTCTGAACAGGCCTGATCAACCAGTGCTGACCATTAGATGTAAGGAAAATGCTGAATTTGGTTCCATCACTAATTACAGTCAGAAAAGTAATAGAAAAGAATACAAAAATGTAATTTTCAAGGGTTCACTGCATACAAAAGAGCCTGCGAGATTCTTTAAGATCTTTTTAGATACAAGCACGGGCACATAACCTGAACTTTTTCTAAGTGCACCACTTTAGCTCCTTGTTTCAAAATACAGAAGCAATACTAAATGCAATAATTAAGCTCAGGCTAATACAGTAAGAACATGGTCCCTAATCTGATTCTTCCTCAGTTTGATACAAACCCAGTGACAACTAATTTCCTCACGACTTATTATTTAAAATTAGTGCCTTAAAATGATCATTTAATGTTCAATTTCAAAACCACAAACAGTTATGTAAACTTATTTATGTGATTTATATCTAACCCCTCTCATTTTTTCTCAAACTGAGGAATGCAGTCCTCAGATCTCTCTTAAGTGGTCGATTCAAACCAATAGTGTCAATATTCACTAAAGGGGTTGAATGTATGAAAGGAAATGCTCAAGTCCATGAGGTTTATTCATTGTGAAGAACCTTGGGGCGACATTGTTGTTTTTTCAACTTCCTGCCATTTCCACCTGCCAGATGAATGAGACACAAAGGCTCACGACAAGCAAAATGGGCAAACTATTCTTAACCCCAAGCACTCAAAACACCCACCTCATTGAGACTAATAGCCGCCTGTTGCTTCAGCAACAAATGTTAAATGTGCCAGATTCACATTAAGAACTGAAAAATGGTGCCAATAATGATAAAAAAAAAACATTTAACACTTAGATATGCTAAGGGATTTTATGGCAACAGTAAAGTAGCCACTGTAAGGGAAAGACTTCTGTCGGGGATTACAAGGCACATGTAAAGGGGTCCATCAGTTCTGAATTCTGACCCAGACATTTAAACCCATCAACAATAATCCACAGCATGTTTCAGTTGTGTTCCAGGTATTTTCAAACACACCACCCCCGCAAAAAAAAATAAAAATCAAACAATAAAAAACACATATGATATGATAATATTGCCTAGATGTCACAACTATGTAAATAGTTCACAGCTAGATGTATGCATTCAGTGTGTGGCTGAATTGAATGTATTCAGAACACAGAGAAATGTGATATTTGATTATGCACTAAATCTAATCATAATCAAATCACTGTAAGGCCAAAGCTGTACGCCCCTATTTAAATTCCAAGGAAATGCCAGAAAAAATAATAAAAGAGAATACAGTGAAGACACACTGCATCAAAACCACTAAATAAATAAAGAAATGGTGTAAGTGTGTGGAATAAGAAATGTGGAAACAAAGGCTCAAAAGTGTACAATGTTTTTGTCTAACAACAACCTCTCACACACTTCCTCATGCATAGTAAACACATATTTATGCATCAGGATTAACAGAGCAACCAGAGTCATGAGTCATGAGCCAAAATCCAGGCTGTTCAGCACAATGGGCACAAAAAAGACCCAAATCCTGCAAATCGTTCCTCTTCAATGAATAATGAGGTCAAGCGGGTAAGATCATATCTAGAGAAAGTAAGACAGGGTGAGTGAGAGAGAGCAAGAAGAAGAGTAAGAGAAGAATGTATAGTTATTTGGCTGTACAGTCCTTGGCGTCAGATAAAGTGAGAAAAAAGGCAAAAATACATCACAACCACTCTTGTTGTGAAATCTATAATGAAGTTTACAAATTTAAAATGGAATTCAGGTTTATGTATCACTGCTGAGCAAAAAAACTTTACAGGACAAAGAAATAACTTTCAGTATACATTAACGGAACAAGATTTCTTTAAAAGTGGCTCTGGACCATTTCTATTGTCCTATTTATATTGAAATTAGGCCAACAGACTGCCAGTATTATGTTACAAAAATCAAGATAAAAACTTTTATTCCAACAGTGATGATAGTTGGCTTATATACAATATTACCCATAAAGTGTTCACATAACCTTTAGGTAAAACCATTCATTTGTCTGGTAATCATTTATTTATTAAAATAAAATGTACAATAAATAAACAAAGCATTGTGATTTTGTGTGTTAGTTTAACAATTTCCAAAGCTCTCTGGAAGTCAATTATTTACAGTTACCATCCAGTACCAGCATAACCTAGTTAGGCCTTAATTAAATCAGGTTTAAAAAAAAAATAATCACACGTAGCCTATAGTGCAACGAGACATCAAGAATCAAACTGGGTTTGTATGAGCACTTTTCTAAACAAAAAAAAAAACAAAAACAATGCTTGACTGCATTTATGTTCATTTATATTTCTTCCAATGTTACAGTGTGTTAAAGGCAAGAAACACTTTTAAATGAACAGCATAACAACAAAAAGGTAGTTACACCATTCATTCAAAAACATACATTCTGCAAAGAGAAATTTCAAGGGCAATTCATGGGAATTTGTTGCCCCCTTATTATGGGATGTCAGTTTTTCTGACCACAAAAAAAGCTTCAGAAAAATAAACCTCGCTCATTTCTGTAATACAAAACAACTTCTGCATGTTCTAAAACCACCTACCTCTTAACCTGACCCTTTTCATTTTTTGTATTTTACTCACCTTTTATTGCTAAGACAAGCATTTGAATTGCTAAGAGCCCAAAAGCAATACACGAAGGCTTGTATGGCTTAACATGCTGAGTAAAGCAAGAGGATATAGAGAACAAATGCTAAGGAAATGATCCATATCCTTGACAGAGTCTCTAATTGTAACCTATTCACAACAGTTTTTCTTGACCAGCCCACAAAACCCCAGGAGACAGCGAGAGCACAAAACACTACGTAATAGGCCATAGGTATACTATGTAATGTGGCCCCTTTCACATTTCCAAAGCGCACTGGACCCCGTTCACAACTGTAGTTACTGTAGGTTTTTTTATTCAACTCCTCTGAAACAAAATTTTGTTAGTGCCTGTAAATACTGTTTCATCCTGCATTCATTGTAGATTTGCCAGCAGAACATCATGGCTAAGTCAATCAAACAGTTATTCAACCTGTAAACTTTTAATTAATGGTATAGTGGTCCCTTATAGTCACGTGTAAACACACCACAGCACACAGTGTAAAAAATTTGAAATTCTTTCTCTGCATTAAACCCACTCACCAAGTGAATCAGCGGGTTTCCACCAATGAGGGGCACCCGGAGGAAAAGTTTGTGGGTACGGTATCTTGCTCAAGGGAACCTCAGTGATGACACTAGCAGTTCAGGGATTTGAACCCACGACCACCTGATCTCAGGACAAACTCCTGAATCACTAGGCCATCAGCTGCCCCCAAACACAACATTATGATCACAACTGCTGAAACCTGGGAGGCTGAAACTTTCCAAAACTCCAAGGTGTTAAATGGCCACATTAAATATGATTTTGGCCATGACATGCACATTTTTGGCAGAATCTACACAGCAAGCAAATAATAGTATTCTTTAATCCTCTTAATGCTAGCAAGGCTGTCTCACCAATACCTTATCAGTGTTCTGGTAGTCTAGCAATTACACAAGGAATGGAATGTGCAAGATAAGCTGACACAGGTAAAGCAAATAAGGCCAGGACATACAGTATTATGTCATCCGTCCTTATGAGAAGCGTAATCTGTATCATAAGTTGGGTGGACAAACATTAGCCTTGGGTTCAGACATGCGTCTTAAAAGCCTGAGGATAAAAAGATGGTCTGATCACTGAGTAGTACTTGCAACAGTAACCTAAGGCCTGCTATGTGTGCCTCACTTTATTATGCTTCATCCAGAATCAAAAGAACAAAGTTTAATTTTCATCCTTACATAATATCTAATCCTGGCAGAGAAACAATATTGCAAGTTACTTCCTGACAGCAGCAATCACAATGTTGGCAAACATCACACATACAAGAAATTCTTGGAAACATTAAAAATCTTTAAGCCATTAGAGGCTGAGAAAGGATCTTCAGGCCCAACTGATCCATTTTGTTCCTTTGGCAGTGCTGCTAGAAAGCACACTAAAAAAGGCAGGTAATGCAACCTAGGCAGTGTAACATCTCCAAATTCACATATTACATTAATAATGAGGCCAAAGTTAACATACGATCAAGTGACAATGGTTTTTACACGGACCACTCTAAAGCAATTTTTATATTCTGACAGTCATTATGAATACATTAACAAACTAAGCATTACATGCTAATATGAAAGAAATCAAGCACAAGGCTCACCTTTGTTTCATGCACTCCTCATTTGCATGACTCCAAAGTGTACAGACCCACAAACAGCTCAGCTCTTTAGCTCTGTAACTTATTTCCTATTTCAGTTGGCTCGAAGACTCTGTTAATAATTAAGTAGAGGCAGAGAACAGTCACTTATGCATTATTTACTCTGTTCATCAACTCCGCCAATCCACATCCACAAATAACACACAGCAGTCAGCTTCATGGAAAAAAAGAAGAGATCAGTGCTTGAAAAAGTGAAGTATTTCCAGCTCTGGTCTGGCCATAGGACCTCCAATAGAGCAGCAAGTGAAGACATGACCTCATCTTTGCAGTATGAACAGTGCAAGATCTACGGGTCAAATATTCCTGACTGATAATTGAACTGACAATGGGTAATCGAATGACCTTGAGAAAATCTTATTTTAACAGGTGAAGACAGCTATTCAAGGTGCAAGTGTACTATTTTAATATTATTAGGTCCATCTACAGAACAAAAGCAAAGCCAAACTATCTAAGCAAGATCAGACATAAACACAAGAAAAGGGACACTCTGTTCCATGCCTTGAATGACAATAATGAGCTACATTTGCATAGTCCCATTAGATATTTGACTTGCAAAAAGGTAAAGTTTCTCCAGTTATAATGAGAACAGACACAAAAAATCTGTTGTGTGCTCTCACTTAAACACTCCATTAAACAAGCTAAATTTCTGACCAAAAATAAAGAATATACCACAGCGTAGGCCTGAGAGTGCCCAACATCAGTTCACTCCAAACATCAAACCACTTAATTTTACTGCCAGACAACAAATGTCAAACAAACAAAACACTAAGTGTCTAATCGAATTCACAGTAACTCTGTTTGTTTTATAACTGCTTCAACACATGAGTTACAGGACAGCACAGGCCAACGCTTCTCGGCTGCTTTCCCCCTATGTTGCCAGAAGAGCTACCTACAGTTAGGAACTATTAGGATTCCCATTTAATTTCTGAGGCGTTGAGGTTGGAAACCAAGGTCTTTGTGGTAAAATCTAAATGCTGTATGAGTTAATGGCTGCAATTGAACTCTCAGAGGTGGTGATATTAAAAAGCATGTGGCAAGTTCTCTCCAGAATCAATTATGTTCATTACAATCCTTTTCTTAATTCCAACAACCACCCATTAGAGCAAGTATTCTATTTCAAACTGAGAGAGCAAAAGCAAGAGGGAGAGAGAGAGAAAGAAAAAAACATTCTATAGAACAAAACACACTAAGATTAAACTTCAGCCTTTAACAATACCACTGAACTTTGTCACCTGGCACCAATGCAGGCCAGAAAGAAAGAGAGAGAGCGAGAGAGAGAAAGAGAGAGAGCGAGAGAGCGAGAGAGAGAGAGAGAGAGAGAGCGAGAGAGAGAGAGAGAGAGAGAGAGAGAGAGAGAGAGAGAGAGAG